>JAIOTZ010000848.1:0-43387 GCA_023374045.1 Limonium bicolor
CACAAGATGCCATGATACATCTTTCCAAAATCGTTTCTTCATCTTTGCTGAGGAACGTCTCCTGTACTAAAGAGTCAACAGTGTCTATGGAAAAACAGGTTTGTGTATCAGAAGGACACTTCATGTTCCGGGTCATGTCAAAAACTACCGTTTCGTCACGAAGTCTCAAAATTATTTTACCTCCTTCAACATCAATTAAAGTTCGGGCAGTTCTCATAAAAGGTCTACCTAGGATTAGTGGAACATCTTTATCTTCCTCAAAGGGGCGGATTGTAAGGGGATTCGTGGGGTCACGTGACCCACGTTTTTTTCAAGAATGTAGAGATTCCTATATGTATAATAATTAGATTTTATATGTATATAGTATAGTGACCCCATATATTAGAGAGTTTGTTTAATGGTAATGGTGGTAAGGGATAAAATATTAGGTAAGTTATCCTGGGTCAAATCCAACTATGATCATATATGTTATAATTTTTTTCTCGAAAAATTAGTGAGCCCATATAATTTACATCCTGCTCCGCCCCTGCTTCCTCAATGCAATAACAATGAAATCAGCAGGGAAAATAAATTTCCAACAGAAAACCACTAATCTTCAAACTTTTCTTTAGGGTAGATATGGAAAGATCAGCTAGTTGTAGCTGCACAGGAGTAGGAGAGCATTGACCTATACCTAATTTCTTAAAATAGATAAGGCATTAAGTTTACTGCTCCTAAATCGCATAATCCGTTACACAATTATGTCTTCTATCGCGTAGGGAATGATGGAAGACCGGATCTCCCACTTCGGTGGTAGCTTCTTTAGAGTACTGCAGACACTCTTTCGGTTAATTTCACCGTGTCATTTTCCTGTAAAGATCACCTGTTAGACAAATATCTTTCATAATTTTGCATAAATAGGCATTTATGTTAAGGCATCAGAAAAGGAATATTAATAGTTAATTTCTTAAAAATATTTAAGAAATTTTCCAAATGGTCATCCAAATTCTTTTTCTTTAATCTATCAGGAAATGGAATTGGAATATCATATGAACCTGAGATGGTTTATAGTAAGGGATGCAGGAGACCTTCCTTTCCTGGGAATTGTTATATGTCTTCTTTGTCAGATGAGGATTTCTTTGTCATCAGATTTCTTCTCAGCTTCAGGGACCTCGGATACCAGCTCTTTTCCGCTCTCAGGGTTATTGATTTGCATACTCCCTTGGATTTGGATCAGTTTGGCTCGGGAGTGACCCTGTTGGTCTTTGAGTTAGTTGTTGGGAAATCTGACATATATGTCTCTCTAAATTTATGGTTATAGTAGCCTGATCAGCAACTTTAGATTCTATCTCAGCAATTTTGAATTTGTTGTCTGACCTTGTTTTAAAAAGCTAGTTCATCATGCTTTCAGTTCGCTCATATCTCCTTGTGAGTTGGTTGGCTGCTCCTGTTGTCGTTGTATGAGGTTGTCGGTTTTGGGGTTGAATCCTTGGTTGCTCGTCTGTGGCTCATAATTCCTCCATGTTGTTGATTGCTCCTCCATTGTGTTGGTTGTATGAGTTCGGATAAGGAATTCCCTGGTCTGTTGTTAATCAAACTTACCTCCTCAAGGGTCCTGTTAAATCCTGAACCATCGCAGTCGGGGTTTCATGAGCTCCTCCACAGTTTTCGCAACAGGGAGTCAGATATGGGAAGTGGCCACTGCCTTCACAACTTTTGTTGTGGTTGACTCAGCATTAGTTCTCCACAACTTTTGTGAGTGCAGCTAGTGAGCATATACATGATCCTGCGGGGGAATACTGTACATTCCGGTTTCTTCTTGCTTCATATTCCCCTTGTTTTACCACCATTGTCCAGTAGTTCAACTGCTTCTCTCCGGTTAATTTCATAAAATTCCTCCTCCAGAAGAGGAACTTAGCAACAATTTATTAGAATCATTAAACCTCTAAATAATGATAACACAATTCCTGGCTACTCATACCGTGATGTGGGCATAATATCTGTAATTCTTTGGAATCTATCCCACGAATCATAAAGAGACTCGCCTGGTTCTTGATAGAAGTTGGTGATCTCATCAATTTTTTCTCTTGTCTTGGGCGGGGGATAGTATTTTGCCAGAAATTTGTTTGCTAATTCGCCCACTGTGGATACTGCTGGGTTGTAAACTTCTAGCCACCTGGGGCGCCATCTTTAATGAATAAAGGGAACAATTGCAGATGGATGCGCTCGTTTAGATTTCCTGTTTTATTAAAAGTGTTACAAAAATCAAGAAATACATATATATGGTGTGGAGCATCATCTGAATCCAGTCTGTTGTATTGTCCCTGGTGGTAGAGTGTGGTGATGAAACTCGTTTGAATTGCCAGGCATCCAGTTCAGCTTGTGTAACTTGAGGGAGGACAATAGCGGAGGCCTCCCTTCGACCGACGGTTGCTGGTATTCGCAGAGAGTTTGTCGAGTTGTGACATCTCATTTGTTGTTGTCGTCTTCTCGTGGAGAAATCTCTCAATCTCAGGTTCAAGACTGTTTTGAGGACTACCTACGATCGAGTTCGACGCATATATAGAAATAAAATGTAGTTTGCAAAATGGAGAATAACTGAAGAAACAAAAGCATAATTAAAAAGTAGAGATAAACTAAAGAAAATTAATAACAATTTAGAAAGACAAGATGGAGGGGGAATGTAAACAAATAAAAAGAAGCAATTAATAAAACAAAGGAACTACTTTTTTTAGAGGTAATAAACCAAAAATAAATAAACAAAAAGGGACAAAAATAAATGCAGTTTAAGTAAATACTAAAATAAAATAAAAAAGGATGGATCTAATT
Organism: Limonium bicolor; assembly: GCA_023374045.1. NCBI lineage: Eukaryota > Viridiplantae > Streptophyta > Magnoliopsida > Caryophyllales > Plumbaginaceae > Limonium > Limonium bicolor. The sequence continues at coordinate 2,809 of JAIOTZ010000848.1, forward strand.
ACAGAATTAAAGAAAAATGACAGTAATTAAATGACAGTAATTTAAATGACAATAATTTAAATGACAATAATTTAAAGAACTGAATTTAAATGACAAGAATTTAAATGACAAAATTAAATGACAAATTTATTACAGAAGATTAAATGAAAAAAATTAAATGACAGAAATTAAATGACAGAAAATTAATGTTAGAAATTAGTTTACTGGAAATTTAAATGTTAGAAGTTAGATTACTGAAATTTAAATGTTTTAGATTACTGAAATTTAAATGTTAGAAGTTAGATTACTGAAATTTAAATGACAATGGAAACTTAAATAACTGGGAAATAAATGACAGGAATTTTAAATGACTGGAAAAATAAATGACTGTAAGTAATACGATATTTAAATGCTTAAAGAAATTAAAGTAAATAACAAAAATAGAAACAAAAATTAAAGAGTAGCGAAAGCTAAACAGAAAATTCAATAAAATTAAAAAACTATCAATTAACCGTGCCGGAGGTCCCCGACAATGGCGCCAAAAACTTGTTGGAGAAATATGTGACTACTTCTACCACTTAGGCATGTACCTATCGTTTTGCGGGATAGTGGAATTGTGGGGTTGTCGAACTCTTGGAGACCTTGCTGTGGATAACTAACAGTGTAGTAAATTAACTGAGAATTCTAATTAGACTACTGAACAAAAACTTATCATTTTTTTGAGAGAAATTGTGGTTTAAAACTTAACTTAAACAAAATAGTGAAAAGAATAATTAATCAAAATAGAATAATAAAAGCGGTTATAAAACTCTTTTGTTTTTAAGGAAGCACCTTGGGTTGTTCTGCTCACCTATTTCATCCAATTATATCAATATAAACCTCCACCAATTTAGCAATAAACTCAGGAATCTTAATTAGTTCATTGACCGGTCCTTGTACAGTAAACCCTGATTAACTTAAACAACAAGCCGCAATTCTTGCCCAAGTTATTATAAATTAATCGCTTTATTAACAATTCCTGTTAGAGACAGATTAACCTATAGGCGAAACTCGCTTCTAGTCATTAACCCGTTTTGACTTCTTTTGTCTAGAACCTTGTCTTAGCATCGCATTTTAACAAGAGAACTACAAATATCACTTTAATAATTGGCCTGAAGATTAAAGCGCATTAAGGACGAGAATCAAAATATTGCTTAATAGATTATAGTAGAAAGTCTACTTAATACGATTGTATTAAATAGGCTTGCTTCCCAACCCGGGAGGCTAAGGTTATTACTCACACATAATTATAAAAACAAACATCGTAAAACATAGACATTAAAACAGAGTAGAGTTAAGGAAAGGAAGAACTCTCTGCACTCGCACGGGCTTATTTGGTGATGGGAAATGATGGAAATGAAGTGGCGATGTGGATGTATGGAGGAAAATGGACTTTTCGTGGAGGAAGTGTGATTTGGAGGTGAACGTGAGTGATTCGGAGAGTTGAGTTGTGGTGTACGAGCGTGCGTATTTTTTCTGATGAAGTAGCAGTGGGTTTATATAGAAGAAAGGAAGAGGAAGAAGAAGGGCTGGAACACGCGTGAGGAATTTAAGGAGTGTCGGCGCCTAATATTGCTGATGGGGTAGATAGATGTGTTTGCAGGCGCCGCAAGAAAAATGGGGAAGACGGTCGGCGATGTCGATTTTCTGGATCTGGGTTGCATTTACACGCGTCCTTGTTTCTTGTCCAGCCATTTATCCACGGACAGCATGACTTTTATTTTCTGTCCGGCCTTTTTTACACGGACAGGCCACAGACATTTCTTTCTTGTCCGGCCTAATTTCCACGGACATGTTTGTCTGTCCGGCCATTTATCCACGGACAGGACACAGCCTCTTCTTTCTTGTCCGGCTAATTTTCCACGGACAGCTCTATCCCTTGTCTGCCTTATTTGGGCGGACATCTCTGTTTTGTCCTTGCTTGTGTCCTGCCTTTTTTTCCACGGACGTGTGCTCAATTTTGACGCGTCCGAACCAGTGTCCGGACCATCCTGGTTCGGACGTTTCGATCTTATGCGGAGAAACGCGTCCTTGTTTTGTGTCCTGCCTTTTTTGGGCGGACATGCCACGGACGTCCCTCTGGACTTGTCCGAACCAGTGTCCGGACCAGCTGGTTCGGACGAAAATTGGTTTGCTTCTAAAATATTCGTTTCAGCTCTGATTTAAGATCCGTTTGCGCCTATGCGTTCGTCTCTTCATCTACTTTGCTCCTAGCTTGGTTTTCCTCATGTTTAACCAATAAATTTGTGAGATAACCAATAAAACATAAACTAGAGGAAAACTAACCAAAGTGGAGAAATTAGCAAGAAAAGTGCTAATATAATATATGAAATACACCCATAAAACATGCTCATTTCTACACTTATCAGAGACCTGTCGATGACTGGTTCCTCAAACGCAGCAATGAGGTGTGCTTCTTCTTCTGAGTCAGCCGCTGTTATTCCGTCCTCTTGTCCTTTCTCGTCTACTGAGGCATCTTTTTGTGACTGCTCATCACTGTGAACTTCTTCTTCCTCCAGTTGTTGAACAACTGCCTCAATGATAGCTGAAGGAGTTGGTTCGTTTTCATCGGTGAATTGCAACTTGCAAGTTGCTCTCTTCGGAGTTGAGTGAGCCTTTTGTGGATCTTTTTATTTTTGAGCACGCCTGGATGCGTGAGTCACACGACTGGTTGTAGCAGTTGAATGGATTTTGGATTTCTTTTTGGTGGTTTTGGAAGTTGTCGGTGAAGGAGCAGGAGAGGACATTTTTGGTTTTTCTAAGGAAGTAGGTTTAGAAAGAATCGTAGGTTTGAAGGTGTCGGATTCAATGAGGTAGTGGGTTTTGGGAATATGGGTTCTTATATACTCTACCTCACTAGCTAGTAGTTCGCCCTCTTGCACCACTTTTATCGTGAGTTGATCTTCCTCTTTCTTTGTCAGCCGAGTTGGTGATTCTGTTGGCTGTATGTCGGCCACTTGTTGTGGTGAAGCTTCCTTGAGGACGACTTTAGTTTTTGATCGTAGAAAGTCTTGGGTGCCATTTGGTTTAGAGGATTTGTATTGGACTTTAGAAATTTTTTATCGGGTGTTCTTTAGCGGCTGTGATGCAAGGGTTCTTTGCACTAAGCTTACAAGAGTGTTGTAAGAGAGAATAGAATTTTCTTTGAGTGCACTGAGAGTTTTAGAGAGAGTGAAGGCAATAGTGTGACAAGGGAAAAACTTTCGTCGCCCTTTTATAGATATCGAGTAACGGTCGGCGACCGTTCCTTATCCGCTCGCTAACATGTCCCAATGGTACTAGTCATAATGGGCAGCGGTCGTGATAGGCTGTCAGCAACCGTTGGAAAATTTTCCATTTCTATCCATTGGACCTTCTGTAAACTAACCTCACTTGTTGTGGAAAATGACATATCTGTTTCAAGTAGTCGTTTGACATAACTTCTATGCATTAAACTGATCGTTGACTACTGAACGACAATATTATAGGTGTTGTTCACATGTCGGTGACCGATCATGGGAAATAAAAGATAGTTCAATTGTGATTAATGAACATCATTCCAAGATCATGAACAATCTTGGTGAATCTTTCTCTACTTAATGGCTTCGTAAAAATGTCAGCTAGTTGGTCTTTAGTAGAAATATACTTTAAACCAACCAATTCCATTTCACAACAATATCTAAGAAAGTGATGTCTAATGTCAATATGCTTGGTACGAGAATGATGCACAAGATTTTTGGAAATAGAGATGGCACTTGTATTATCACACATAATTGGTAATGTACCTGTTTTGACGTCATAATCACCAATTTGTTGTTTAAGCCACAGGAGTTGAGCACAGTAGCTTGCTGCAGCTATGCATTCAGATTCAGCCGTTGAGATTGTAACACTTTGTTGTTTCTTTGATCCCCATGCGATCAAACATGACCCAACAAAGAATGTTGTTCCTGATGTTCTCTTTCTCTCAGTGATAGATCCTCCATAATCTGCATCTAAAAATCCTACAATGTCATAGTTAGTGAATTTAGGATAAAAGAGACCAAGATTCATGGTTCCTTTTAAGTAACGTAGGATTATTTTCACAGCTGTGAGGTGACTTTCTCTTGGATATGCTTGAAACCTGGCACATAAGCAAACGCTATACATAATGTCAGGTCTACTAGCAGTTAAATATAGTAGAGAACTAATCATCTCCCTGTATGATCACTGGTCGACCGGTCGGTTACCAGTCATGATGCCCATTTTTATGCCAACTGCCATTGGTGTGTCAAACGTTTTGCACTCCTTCATTCCAAATCTCTTTAGCAAGTCCTTTACGTACTTATCTTGGGATATGATAGTCCCTTCGACATTTTGCTTGACTTGAAGTCCTAGAAAGAACTTCAATTCTCCTAGTTCACTCATCTCAAATTCCTTTTTCATCAAAGCTTCAAACTTCTTGCAATATTTCACATCAGAGGCTCCAAAGATTATATCATCAACATATACTTGCACAATTAAGAAATCCCTTTTGTTGCTGTAGACAAACAAGGTTTTATCCACCTTTCCTCTCTTGAATTGGTTTTCTAAAAGATAGGAAGATAGACGATCATACCATGATCTTGGAGCTTGTTTGAGCCCATAAAGAGCTTTGTCAAGCTTGAGTACCATATCCTTTCCTTCTTTTGTCTCAAAGCCTGGAGGTTGTTCAACATATACTTCTTCTTTGACGTACCCATTGAGGAAGGCACTTTTAATGTCAAGATGGAAGAGTTTGACTCCTTTGTGTGCAGCAAATGCAATTAGCAATCTGATGGACTCCATTCTCGCTACTGAAGCGAAGGTTTCTTGGAAGTATATCCCTTTTTGTTGACGATATCCTTGAGCTACCAGACAAGCTTTGTTCCTAACGACTTCTTCCATCTTATTCAACTTGTTTCTAAAGACCCATTTTGTGCCAAGTACACCTTGATGTGAAGGACGAGGTACAAGATGCCAGACTTTGCATCTTTCAAACTGATTTAATTCTTGTTGCATTGCATTAATCCAGTCTGAGTCTCGAAAAGCTTCCTTTATGTTCTTGGGTTCGATGGGCGAGACTATCGTTGAGAAGGCTAGAAGATCTCGAGTTTGTGCTCTTGTTTGAATTCCCTTGGAGATGTCTGATATGATGTTCCCCAATGGATGATCTTTGTACAAAGTACGATATTGATGAATGGTTGATGGTGATAGAGGATCTTCGACATCATTTTTTCCTTTGCCGACCTGTTGTTGACCTGTCAGGCAAGTTTTCTTCAGTCGGTGATTCATCTTTGGGATTATCTGTGTGATCCTGATCAGCTAGGTCAAATCCAAGTTCTTCATCTTCTTCAGATTTCTTGACCTTGTGAACATCAGCCTCATCAAAGACCACATGCATACTTTCTTCCACCTTCAGTGTCCTTTTGTTGTATACTTTGTATGCTCGGCTCCTTTCGGAGTACCCAAGAAAGATGGCCACATCACTTCTAGCATCAAACTTTCCTAGGGAATTCTTTTCATTATTGTGGACTTAACATCTACAACCAAAGATCTTGAAGTGACTTATGTTTGGTTTTCTTCCCTTGATTAGCTCATAGGGAGTTTTGTTGAGGATAGATCGTATGAGCGTTCCATTTGTGATGCAGCATGCAGTCGCCACTGCTTCTGCCTAGAAGACCTGAGGAAGATTGCTCCCCAATAGCATGGCTTTGGCTACTTCTTGTAGTGTTCTGTTCTTCCGCTCAACTACCCTATTCTATTGGAGTGTTCTTGGTGCTGAATACGTGTGATTGATTCCATGTTGTTTACACATATCCATGAATTGTTGATTCTCAAACTCTGCCCCATGATCAGACTGAAGAGCCTTAATCTTGTGGTTGAGTTGTACTTGGACTTTTTCTGCAAAGACTTGAAATTTCTCAAAGACTGCATCTTTGGAAGTAATAAAGAATGTCCAAACAAATTGTGAGTAATCATCAACAATTACAAACACATACCAATTTCCTCCAAAAACTTTTATTCTCATAGGTCTACATGAGTCCATGTGAAGTAATTCAAGTGGCTTGAATGTACTAACTAAGTTCTTTGATTTAAAAGAAATCTTAGTTTGTTTGCTTCTAACACAAGCATCACAAAGATTGGTCTCAGATTCTTTAATCTCAGGGAGACCTCTTACCAACCGTTTCTTGACAAGTTTTCTTAACAATGAAGTGCTAACATTCCCCAATCTTTTGTGCCATAGTGTAGAGTCATCTATTGAAGCAGTCAAGCATGGAAGATTTGGACTGTCAATATCCTCCAGACTAGTTACATAAACATTTTTCCACCTTTTCCCTTTAACATATCTTTGCCATTGTTCTGACTTACTATGCTACAATGTGTAGGATAGAAGTGGACTGAATTGCCTTTGTCACATATTTGAGAAACACTAAGCAAGTTGAATTTTAAACCATTGACCAAATTTACACTATCTATGACATAATCTGAAGTAATACCAACCTTACCTACACCGATGATTTTTCCTTTCTTGTTGTCGCCAAAGGAAACAGTTCCTTGGCTTCCTGATTCGAGTGAGAAGAATTTCTTTTTGTCTCCTGTCATATGTTTAGAGCACCCACTTTCAATGTACCAGCACGGGTTCATTCCCACTCAATTCTGCACTTAACGCGTTAGTGGTGTGGGGTTAGGGTCCATAGAAAGGTTGGACCCATTTACACCATCAACTATTGTTCTAGGAACATTTTTGACTACCCATTTTAGTCCTATTTTATTGAGTTGCAATGCCTCATAAAACGCGTTTTATAGCAATTGGCTTCATGATGACCAGGTTGTCTGCATAGGTTGCAGACACCTCCACGACTGGTCGCTAACTGATACCCGACTGGTCGTTTGTTTCTCTATATGGGTGTCCTAGATACAGCTTCTAGCTTCGCATGTTTTTCTTTGATGAACGCCAGTTCTTTTTCCTTTGTACTAAGTGCAACAATCAATTCATCGATTTCAAGTTGTTTTCCTAGTTTCATCTTTTCATGAGCAGAAAGAATTTCACTATAATCAATTTGTAATTTCATGAGTGCTTTCATAAGATTATCTACTTTATCATTGTCTGAGTTCTTCTCCAATTTCTCATTTTCCTCCAAAAGTTCATTATTTTCATTTTCCAAAGCCTCGAGTTGATCAACTAATATAAGAGAAAATTTTCTAAGTCCAGGGAGTTCGGCCTTTAGAATCCTCTTTCTAAGTTTAGAGTAGTTTACCTTGTTTCGATCTTCTTTTGACTCTGAAGTTTCCTTATCTTGCGCCATCAAGCAAAATTCTTCAAGGCATAGGTGAGCCTTCTCATCCTCCGAGGAATCACTATCTGAGGTTTGATTATTGTTGCTGAGCTCTGAGTCTCCCCATACAGCTATAAATGCTTCTTTCCTTGGCCCTTTGTTGAATGATCGTCGGACAAGTTTCCTAACCTTGTCGTTGTCCTCTCGTGATTGTTGAGGGCAGTCTTTGATGTGATGCCCGTGCTTTGAGCATCCAAAACACTTATCATTGTTCTTCTTACGGTGATCGTCAATCTCCTTGGGCTCTCTTCCTTTCCTCATGTTGTTTCTTATGAATTGCGAAAGTACCTTTTAGCGTAGAGGACCATCTCATCGTTGTCTTCTTATGTCTCGGAGTTTTCAGCTACTTGTAGGACTATGCCTTTTCCCTTTTCTTTTATAATTTCAGAGCTTCATTGTTGTAGTTTCAACTCGAACGCCATTAGGGAACCTAGCATGTCCGCCAAGGACATCTTAGAGAGATCATGGACTTCTTGCATGGCATTGACCTTGCTGTCAAAGGAGGCAGGAAGAGATCTGAGGAACTTCTGAATTTGATCCTCGTTTGAGATAGTTCTTCTAAGCACCAACATTTCGTTGATCATCCTGGTGAACCTTGTATGCATTTCAGAAATGCTCTCCTTTTCTTCCTTCTTGAATAGCTCCCAGTGAGTGAGTAGCAACTCAATGCGAGTCTTTTTTATCTCATCATTCCCTTTATACGTGACCTCAAGAGTTTTCCAAATCTCTTGAGCTATTTTGGCTTAGCCATATTGGAGTATTGCTCAGGTAGTAGTGCACAGTGTAGTATTCTTACGGCTCGAGCACTGAATATCAGCTTCTTGATTTGATCATCCGTCATACTGTCAATAGATATGTCTTGTCCTTGAGTGTTTTGGAAGGTGTACTCTCCATGTGTTATCACCCTCCACATTCTTGGATCATCAGACTTGATGTGAAACTCCATTTTATTCTTCCTGTGAGTGTTTGTCTCCATTGAAGAGTGGTGGTCGATTTGGTGCAGAACCTTCTTCTGCCGCTAGTAGGCTTGCGTGAGACATTTTGATCGTCTTCCAAAGTAGTTAGCTTTCAGAAAAGACCTGCTCTGATACCAATTGAAACCAGCAAGTGCTCCTGACGCGTCCCCGACGTGTTGTGGACGTATCGTGGACTTAAATGAAACTTTGATAGTTAGGAAAAGACATGAGATAAACTTAAACTGGAAAATCCATTTCGATTCAGAATTGCCACACAAGAACTCAATCTCACTCCCTCCCACACACACGGACTCCGGGGCAAATTAGGACTTTATCCCAAAGTCCTTTACCCTCTCCTGAAAATCGGCCTATGGTTCCCCAACCGCTCTCCGACTGATCAGTCTACCAAATACAAAGTGTTGACACACAACACCAGTCCTAACCAGCTCACTAACTCTCTAGCCCTTACACTCTTAAGTCTGATCCACACTTGCCCAGATAATCTCTATCTTTTTCTCTCTCGTACAGGCTTACTTACATATGAAATAAATGCAAGTATATATACGGTTAGTTAGAGTGTAACTACCGTTCTATAAGTCCCTAGACTCTAGGAGTCGACTTCAGCTTCTATTTTCACATAACAACCACACTAGACTTGCACAAAGTCTTCAACTTAATCTGAAGGTGTTTGGACTACGTGTCACCTTACGGTTGGTTACGCTGGCGGCAACCCTCTCGATTGGTTGAGCACCACTTGTGTGCCCCACTTGCCTGATTCTTCCTGGCTCATTAAATGCTCATTAATGCTTCTTTAGTCTTCATTACGGCTATGCAATTGTTCTGATAAATAGCCCTTTACTTATCTTGTCCATTTGCACATTAATGAGTTGCGTTCTTGTCGTGTGCAAGTTGATTATGCGGGTATATGAGTCTGTCTGAATGTGTCGATCCTCTTGCAGCCTTTTGTCTTTGATTTTCTTCTTAAGCATGAGAGATATCTTCGTGCGATGTCTGACTTGTTGTATGTGCTAGAAGTTCTAGCGTGAGCTCTCTCAGATAGGTGTCTGACCGGTTGGGCACATGTCGTAAACCGAGTGCACTTGCAACCTTGCGTGCTAAGCCACTCTTTTACCTGTCTATCTGAATCATGAATCTTGACAAACACATTAGATAGACAATACAAGGTTTGCTATCATTAAAACTAAAGGATCTTGACTTAACAAAGGTGTCCCATGTGATCGTAGCCGTGTACCAACAGCAATACCTTCTGACCAACGATCATATCTGGCTCGTCGGATTTCCTCAACGAGGGGACCCCAAATCCGGAAGTCCTCTCTGGTGATCACACTGCGCAACCAGTTAGTCCGTCGACTACCCTGGATTTCCTCCTTATCATATACCAATGTTCCATGTGATTAATTAACTTAATCAATTACCTAAGATATACTCTTAGGATATAGAATACATTATCATATAGTTGCCATCTAGGTCTTACATGTTCACCTAGAAGTCGTCTAGTTGTTCATGTTTGAGTACAATGCTCTAGAGATCGGCATTACCGAATCTCTTTCCTAAGTCTTTTACTTAGGTTGATTAGGAATAATATAACATTCATTGAACTTTCATAAGTAATGATATCTTCTAATATTACTCATAATTTAAGTCGAGTTACAATTGGTATAACTTTAGTCTGAAAGACGTTCGCGCACAGTTAATAACGTGAGATTGTCGAGCAAGTAAATAATATAATATCACATGCATATAACACTATCACTTTTATCAACCATAGAGAACATGTCCAAACCCAAGGAAACCCTTAGGACATTCGGACCACTCAATAACATACTATACACCCACTGTGTGAGAGAGAGTAGACGTTCGAACCCCGCCGTCCGTCCTCTATACACACGTCCTCTAATGCACACAGCTCTAGAAGACGGGACTAAGCATTAGCTCTATATAATGTTAACTAAGTCAGTATCTCGATTAGTCCCTAATCCCCCAGTACTTACCCCGTGATTGTTTAACGTTTTATCATTCAGGTTTTTAGCAGTTCGGGATTAGTTAAATCATCCTCTAACTATGTTATAAATAACATGTAGTATTAATTTACTACTTAAGATTTAATCATGTAGTATTAATTTACTACTTAGGATTTAATCCAAATAACCTATCTCATTTATTCATAGGTTTAATATATATATATATATACTGAAATATCCCAAACATTAATTACATTAATTAATCATGAAATAATTAAATAAAAGTAATTAATAAGAGATTAAGGAATTAAATATCTTGAAATGGGTAAAGGGGAAATATAATATTTAAATAAACCCCAAGAAGTCGTTAGGAAACATTAACGAAACCTAACACGACTGAAAATACATAATTGGTCCCTCTCGTCCCACAAACGTACAGAACACCGAGAGTTATAGTGGTTCGGCCAATAAACCGGCCTACATCCACTTCTAGACAATATCTTTATTACTTTCTTTGGTATTACAACTTTAGAGAGCTTTCTAGTGTTTTCTCTCTCTTCTAATCTTGTCTCCCTTTACAAATGAGCCTCCAACTCTATTTATAGACTTCCTATGGTGAAGTCTCTCTCTTAATCCTTGTCCATGTGTTTCACCTTATATAGAGCAACCTTCTTAATTTTGGTACATCTCTCCTTGTATAGCCTTCCGCTCCCAAAGTGTGAGATGCGGGATCCGGTCACGGGGCACGGGGCCGGAATAAGGGGCCCGAACATGGAGTGCGGGGCCGGAATACGGGACCCGATTATAGAGTGCGGGGCCGGAATACGGGACCCGATTATAGAATGCGGGCCGGAATACGGGCCCGATATATAATGCGGGCCGGAATGATGTTGTGGCGCCCAAACTGGAGCCCGAACAAGGTCCTGAAGGGGTCCCGGGGTCTGGACCGGGATCTGTGGCCTAGGCCGCTTTGACCCCCTTGTCTTCGTCATATTCTTATCCTTGTCATCAGTCCCACAAGTTCTACTTTTTGCTACTTAAAAAAGTGGAACTTACAAAAAAGAGAGATAGAAATTTACATTTTCTCCTTTCTCCTACCTCCTAGTCCCACAAGTTCTTTTTCTTTAGCTTTTACAAGAAACATGAACTTTAAAAAAATCGGTATAATTAGTACAACCAAAAGTCCCCACAAGTGTTTTTCCTCTGAATCTGTCAAATTGGAATTTCTGGGACATAAATCTTTGAGATAATTATCTTGATGTACGGATCCCATAATATCTTGATGGATGGATCCCTTGATTTCTGATATATAATATTTAAGAAGGCCAGAAATCCAGAAGTCCACATAAGATCTTCATAAAGAAGACCAATGGTTCTTTTAATAAGAACCATTCCCCTTTTGAAAGGGTGAAATAATATGATGATTAAATCTTTTGCTTTTATTAGCCAAAGGATTATATTCCTTAAGGGAGAACAAAAATAACGTTTTTCCCAACTTTGCTTATGCTAGCCAAAGGATGGTACTTGTGATTCAAGTATGGTGCGGCGTCCCACACCTAACAATGCACCCATTACAGCGACCAGAGCTCCTGATGGGTCCAGCGATGGGTTTTTTTTTGTTCGCTCGATGGCCGGGCATGATAGCCCAAGTTTGGCACGTTGGCCGGGCATGATAGCCCAAGTTGGTACTTTCAAGGCGTGATAGCCTGTAGGTGTTGCTTTTCAAGGCATGATAGCCTGTAGGTGTTACTTTTTACCAGAGGACCTATGAAAGCGTCATGGACCAGAGGGCCTATGAGAGCGTCATGGATTTTCGTCTTCGATGAGACGACCAGAAGGCCTGTGAGAGCGCCATGGATTTTGATAATACCTTTGAATTTTTGCGGTCATAGATTTTTACAAAACTTGGGAGCATTCAGAATGATAGAATCGTCTTCAATCGGCTGCCCCAGAAATAACATTTGGTGCGGCTTCACTTAAAAAAAAGGTGGAATGATTCTGGAAATCCCATTTGTCATGCCGCCCGGACCATTGATATTTTAGTCTTTTCGGACTGGTTTAGTGTTCTCGGTCAATGCTTTTTTCTGTTTGAAAGCTGGGTTTTATTTTTGTACGCCCGAACATCCACCTCTTGGCAGTGTTTGGTTGATATTCTGGACTGGTGTCTAAGTGTGGCAATAACGTTAATCCTGGGTTGATAAACAATGCTCTGAAGGGGAGAAATCCTTCTTTTATCCGGCTGCAATGGTGTGGACACAATACTCCAAACGTGATAGCACCTCGGCTGTTAACCAATCGGTTAGCACCATTCCCCAGGATTTTTTCCTTTCATCCTCCGGCCGGTTCTTATTGATGAAGATTCTATTGTTTTCTGCTTTCATCTGATGCTTTCTACCGAATGACACTGTCCAGTCAGAATGCGACATGGGAACCTCCAGAGCCCCTTCTGCTATTACAGCCTTTATCTTAAAATAATTGTTCACCCAGACTTGGCCACGGTTGCATTGAACGTTATATGCTGATGTAGGCACTTCTGCTGGAATTAACTTCGTTTAGCTTTAGGCTTCTCCTTTTGTTACTTGGTCTTTTCTTCTGACTTTGGAGTAACCAGTTGGTTCCCCTCAGAAGATATTTAAAACAGATTCGAGTTAGTCCAGATTAAATCAAGTGAAATCAGATTTGGACATGCCATCATTTACCAAAGTGCAGATAAACATACTAAAGTACACAGAGGCAGCAAAACATCTGATACTGTTGTTGTATAACACCCAATTAGTGTGGAGGAAAGCAACATACGGCAACACCTATTCAGTTTTGTGTCTGTGCAATGTTCAAGATGTGAAGGCCTAGAAACTGCTTAACTAATATATAAAAACAGCAGTAGTGAATATAACATATAAGCAAGTTATGCAATCAGCTTTCTCAACCAAATTTTTCCTCAAATCAGACTAAAAGCGATCCTATTAAAGCAAAGGTATATGCATTATTCATGAATCTTATCCAGTATGTTGGTTAAAAACTGAACAAAGGCACATATTAGATCTCAGCAGAAGTAGAGCATATATTATATCACTGCAACCGAGTATTTAAGCCAACAGACACAATACAAAGATGATGCTCTTTTTTTTAACTACTGGATACGGTGGTAAATGGGATTTTGAAACTTGCTGTAACAGATCTGACCAAGCATGTCTTAAGATTGATCTCAGCAGACCGTGTAATTGCAAATAATAGCTTACCATAACAGCTGAAATGAATTTGATTTTAGGTAATCAGAACAAATCTGATAACTGCCATAATCTAGTAGAAGAATACTTTTCTGAATGGTAGTTTCCAAAGCAGATGAGGTTTTCTCATGAAATTGCCCCAGTAAGTGAAGAACGTATTAGATATCAAACAGACAGAATTTTTATAGGCTTTACCGAAAAATCAAATACAGCAGATTCTATCAAAAGACACTCATGGCTAAAAGCTTCAAATTAGAGGATGAATGCAGTAGTAGTGTGAACGGTGACAGAAAGTTTTACTAGAGCTTGCAGGCACTAGCGAAGAATGAGCTTAACGAGATAACTAGAAGTAGTACATAATTCTTTTGCAGGATTCAGATTTGTTTCCTTGGTTTAGACTGAATAAGGCGCAAGATGAAAGACAGTGAAGCTGCTTTTTTTTTTAACGCAGCAGTAAGTAGTAGCTAACCTTGGTAACATCTAAAGAAGTATTAGCAGCAAAGTTTTAAAGTAAAACGGGACAGTCTTTAGGAGATGCTGCCGGAAGTATAATATAAGATTGTAGGAGCAAAATAGCAGTAAACCAGAGGTAAAACAAAGCAGAATGTTATTTCTTATCTGACGACAGTAGGTTAAGGTTTTAAAAGTTAAACACAAATAGTTTTACTAATGGCGAATGTATCTGACAAAACGCACAACAAGAAAGAGTAGTGAAAAGAAGCGAGAGTCAAGTGTCTTATAAACTGATCAAACTGCAGAAAACTAATGCCTGTGAAATAGATGCGCGATTTTAAGAGAGCTATCTTAGCACAATTAAATCTTATTCGTAACAAGTAGATGCAACGGGAATAGATCTTATCACTATTTGGGCAGAAAAGACCTAAAAGATGATTCTCTTGGTAGTAGTAAGAATATAGAAAATCTAATGGTGCACATTTCGTTATGTAGAAATTTGTTTTGAAACTATACCGAAGCAAATCAGATGGGAAGATTATAACCATGTTCCGAAGATTTAGAAAGGAGAGGAAGTTAGTGAAAGTATATAAGATAAAGGACAGCAAAGAAATTCTTATTTTAAATAGACTTCATCATACTTAGGCCTATTGACCTTATCAGCTAAGTAATCAGCCAGTAATATAAGATTTTCAGTTTAAAACAGATTACAAAAGATTATACTAAACTTATCAGGACAATGAATCTACTTGAAGCAATATAAAAGCAAATTGTCTGGACTTTGTAATTTCAAGTGCTAACAGAAACAAGATCCAAAAAGCCACTAATCTGGAGCCAGCCGATGTGTTTCTATTAAGGAAATATGTTTCAGGTCCCAAGTTTGATTGATGGGATAAATTTGGTAATCAAGTGATAAGGGAGAAGTGGTCGCAGTTTGTATTTAGAAGTAAAACCTGAATATTAATGGAGCACTAAATATTTAGCAAGTGCTTGGCCAAGACAGATTAAAAAACACGTTTCAGTTAATCAATTCTAACAGGAAAATATCAGAAAAGTGAGTAAGATATGTAGCAGCAAAGATTTAGTTAGAATAATTCCAAACAAATGCAATCTCAACCTATGTCTCTGTATGCCTTTTATTCCCAACAAGTGATAAATCAGCTCAAACAAACGTCGCTTTTGATTTCACAACTCAGACTCTCTCCAATTTTGACAGATATGCTTTTGATCAAACTTTTTTTTAAAAAAAAAATTAGCAACAGAGGAGAATTATGGGTAAGCAGGAAGTAATTGCGCAGCACTTCTGTAAATATGTGAACTCAAAATTTGACAAGAGACAATCATGCTTAATTAATCGCAGACATTAAGCTATTTATTCAAAGATCAAAGTACTTATCTTAGTAGAACTTTGTCGATCGTCAATGATTTGGGGAACTCGCATTTTGAGTTTGAGGTTGAGACTCCGGTCTAGCCCGGAAGGAAGACGCAGTTGGCTTTTGAGTTGAGGAGATCTTCTAGTCTTGTGCTTTGAGTCACTTTCTGGCCATGGATGAAGATGCCCTCCGGTCATGGAAGTTGAATTGATGCGGCCAAGGATGGAGTCTGGTGCGGCCAAAAGAGTTTGTTGCGGCAAAATGGTGCGGCCAAAGGAATCTGGTGCGGCCGAGGAAGTTTGTTGCGGCAAAATGGTGCGGCCAAAGGAATCTGGTGCGGCCGAGGAAGTTTGTTGCGGCAAAATGGTGCGGCCAAAGGAATCTGGTGCGGCCAAAGGAATCTGGCCACCGAGATGCGGTTGAGGAAGGGAAGTCCGGTTAACTGCGGCCCGGTTGTTGAAGGAGAAAGTCGAAAATCGCGATTCTTTGAGAACTGTGTTGCGTCCGTGCTTGCAGTTTGAGAGCGATACGAAGGCTTGAGCCGCAATGGCGTCCGGCGTCCTACGCCTGGTCATCCCTTACCTTCCTTCGAAAGGAAAGTTTGACCGGAAGCTTTGTTCGATATCCCAGTTGACGAAACACCTAGTCATACCACCCGGTCTTGACCTTGAATACGATGGCTGGTGTTGATTGAGACTTCCTGTCTCTGTTTCAATTTTATTGCAAGATTCGTCGATCATGATCCTCATTTTGACAAGGTAATCCGCTTCCGGTCGAGGGTCACAGACCAAAAAATGCCGACCGGATTCTGACTTTGAAGACGATGCACCCGATGAAACCCGGCCACAAAAATTTCCCAGGCTTCTTCATTTTGTGTTGCCTAGGCCTGGAACAAGGTGGTGTTCACTATAGAGTGTGGCACCGCGTCTTGTATCGATCCAAGACGTCGGTCAAAGTTCAGACTGACGCTTGGAGTATATCTTTTACTTTCGCTTCTGTTCTGCCTCCGGCCGCCTGGGATATGAACAATCAAAGTTATTACTGCACAGGAGGAGAGAATAAATTGTAGTGTTAAACATGATTTTAATCAATCGACGAATAAATTTTGATCATTCCGGCCATGCGGGTGGAACGATGCATCCGACGAATTGCTTTGGCTCCCCGACCCGGTCGAATAGGATATTTGGATCTGCAACTTCATCCTCCGTTGTATACAACTGAGCTTTCTCAGAGAACCGAAAATTTGTTGATAGGCTTTAGACGGCTTCTGCATGGCGATGTCGCTGGGTTAAAGAGCGTGATTTGACTATCTTCGATCGAAATTCAACCGGAGCTCCTCTATCTGTGCAAAGGTAGCATCGACAAGCTGGACTTTTCTGTGCGGATCTTCGTAGTCGTTCTTTGGCTGTTCACTCTTCTTTCGATATGAGTGATGTCTTTCGCAATTGCTTGAAGTATTACGCCAGGGATTTACCCCTTCTCCACCAATTCTTCTTGTCAATAATTACCTCTGGCTGGAACCTTGCCTTGATAATCGGCCTCTTTGGACGGCGAAGGCTCTATCACACCGGATCGATTGTCGTACCAAATTTTCGAAACCGGCTGCATCTGGCTTTCCCTCCGTTGGTATTTTTCGACTCCGCTTTACTTTGATCCTGTTGAGACTTTCTGTCGCGTCGCTCCATTAATCGATTCTTCTTTGCCGTTTGCATCTCAACGCTTCATTAAGAGAAAGCTTCGCCGAGAGCCGAGAGTCGGATGCCGCTTTAATAGCCCGCTGAAGAGGAGCGACTTTGATTACAGAAAACTTGGATTCAGTAACTCCGTTCTGGCGATGTCAAATTTCCGTTTCTTTTGGTTTTGTTCTTTGTCGAATCGTTCGACACGTATCATTATTACGACGAGCAGGTGTTTATGAATTCCGGTCGATTTGATGATGAGCCTTAATCAAGAATTGCGGACTGACAATGAGATTCCGGTCGATTTGATGATGTGCCTTAATCAAGAATTGCGGACTGACAATGAGCTCAATCGAGAACCAAAACAATCAAGAACCAAAATGGAATCGTGGTTGCTGGTTAGGCTGTTCTTTTCCCACAGACGGCGCCAAATGAAAATACATAATTGGTCCCTCTCATCTCACAAACGTACAGAACACCGAGAGTTATAGTGGTTCGGCCAATAAACCGGCCTACATCCACTTCTAGACAATATCTTTATTACTTTCTTTGGTATTACAACTTTAGAGAGCTTTCTAGTGTTTTCTCTCTCTTCTAATCTTGTCTCCCTTTACAAATGAGCCTCCCAACTCTATTTATAGACTTCCTATGGTGAAGTCTCTCTCTTAATCCTTGTCCATGTGTTATCACCTTATTAGAGCAACCTTCTTAATTTTGGTACATCTCTCCTTGTATAGCCTTCCGCTCCCAAAGTGTGAGATGCGGGATCCGGTCACGGGGCACGGGGCCGGAATAAGGGGCCCGAACATGGAGTGCGGGGCCGGAATACGGGACCCGATTATAGAGTGCGGGGCCGGAATACGGGACCCGATTATAGAATGCGGGCCGGAATACGGGGCCCGATTATAGAATGCGGGCCGGAATGATGTTTGGCGCCCAAACTGGAGCCCGAACAAGGTCCTGAAGGGGTCCCGGGGTCTGGACCGGGATCTGTGGCCTAGGCCGCTTTGACCCCCTTGTCTTCGTCATATTCTTATCCTTGTCAACGACAATGGGGAGGTTTAGAAGAAGAAATGTAAATAAAAATATGAATAATCGTTTTTACATTGAAAAACATGTCACGAATATTTTAGAAGTGAAAACGAGGTGAAATACCCCTAACCTTTAAAACTTAATTAAATGATCTATTAATGATCTAAGATGATTAATAAACATCTAATTACTATTGGGGAACAATCTAAAAGATCTCAACAAGGCAAAACACGTCTTAAGATCGGTAAAGCCAAAAATATGCTTTAAAGCACCATAAAGATTGTATGACCTCAAATAGGATCCAAAGTGGATTCCTAAGGATTATAATGAAGTAAGGAACACAACAAAACCGTTCTCAAGGAGAACTAAGCTCAGGAACACCCTGTGACACAAAAATGTGCACTAAAACACCTTAAAGCACGTTTTTGTGAGATTGCCTTCTAAATTGATTTTTAATGGGCTTAAAGGTTAATTACCCTTAAATATGATATTTTATCATATTATATCATATTAGGAATTTAATTCCAGAAATTTACGAATTTTTACAAATTTAATATTAAAATATTAATAAAACCCTAAAGTGGGGCCCGCATGAGTCAAATTGACCAAGTATGGTCAATGGTCAAATAATGACCCATTTGACCTCAAGGGAATTGGCTGGCAAGAGGGGAGGCAGCATACAATGATGGTTAGACAAATTGCTACCTAACACATTTACTTTTGAAAATAAACTTACTTTTTCAATTATTTCCAACCTTTCCCACCTCTTCCTTCCTCCTTGTCCGATCCCAGCCTCTCCAACCAAGATCCTCTCCTTCCTAGCAGCTCTCAAGCTTTGTTCTTGAGCATGGAAGGCAAATCTAACTCCTAAGCTCTTAAGGTAAGTGTTTTAAGGTCATTTTTAGCTCTTTTTCTTCATCTCTTCACTACCTACACCTATATTTCGTGGCTCATCTGTTTCTATGGCTCATTCTCAGTGTTCTAAGGTTAGAACAACTTCCAAACTCGGTTGAGACAAGTAGAGGGACCAAGGTTGCTCATAATTGCATTTTAAGGTAAAAACATACCTTAAGCCTCTCCACTCTACATCCGGTTTTCTTCCTTGAATTTTTATGAGTTTATACACTCATAATCTTCATATTTACATGTTCATTCAGCTGGTTAGCCATTTGGAGCAAGTGTGGCCGAGATCCAAGAGAAATACTCTCTTTTAAGGCATTTTTCCAAGGTAAAACCTAATAACAAGGCAACTTGTTGTGATCTAGCTATTTCCTATGTCAATATGGTGGATCTAACACCTTGTGGTGTGTTTGATTGAGGCCGAACCCACCTAGAACTTCCCTTGCATTTTTAAGGTGATTTTTGCCTTAAATCTTACATTAATTATTCCTTATGGTTAAGCTCAAGCTTGGAGTATAACCATATCTTGTTTTGGTGTATTAAACATGTTTAAATGAGTGGTGAATTTTCCTACAAGTGACCGAGCCCATACAAGGATAAATCAAGGTATAAACACCTTAAACTTATGATTTTTATAATTTCTAAGCATATATATATATATATGGCCAGAGTGAAATTATAAATATGGGTTATATTGACCTAAAAATGGAAAAAAATGACTAAGATAAATTAAGCTAGTCATTTAAGAGATTTAATTAGCATAATGGTCAAATTATGACATTATGTGGAAAAATAATTAAATCAAAGTGAGGCCGAGGATATATGTTATATTTTGAGACATTTATTGTGTAATTTATTTTGCAAGTTCAAGGTTGTAATAAGGCCATTTTAATTTAAGTTTATAAGCTTATTTGGTTTATTTATGCTTATAATTAAAGTTGGGGTAAAACGGTAATTACTAACTAAATATTAGGCTGAGAGCTTAATATAGAGGAAATTAGGGTTTTTAAATGAATTTAATAAAAATTATAACATTTTATAAAGTTTTGGGTCAAAATTTTAAAAATAGAAAAGTATGGGTAAAGCTTTGTAATTACCGAAAGGTTTGGGTCCAATTTGGTATTAGAAGTCAAAGTTGACTGTATAGGAGACTTTGACCAAGTTTGGAGAATTTAAGGAATTAAAATACTACCTTATAATAAGATAGTTATTAAATTGTAAAAGATTTATAAGTCTTGGGGTGATATTGTGATTTCCGAAAACGTGGGGTACTAAATGGAGTTTAGAACAAACCTTGGGTAATTAGGAATTTTTAGAAGTTGATTTGGTTAAATTTGGAGTTTATATGAATTATATGAGTATAATATAAGATATTTCATAAAATTGTTACAAATGGGTAACCTATTTGGTAAAACCGAGATTTAGAGAAAGTATAAGGTTAATAATGATATTTATAACCTTTCGGTATAGTTTGGTAATTTTTGGAATTATATATGAAGTTTTATGAAGATATATGTAAAATATATAGTTTTGTGATATTAGAAACTATAGGCTATTAAATGGGGTTATTTGGCGGTTATAAGAAGTTAAGTGGTGGAAATTAAATTTAAATAGACCATGGGGTCTGTTCGGTTATTTTGAGGAAATATAACCATGGGTTATAATTATGTTAAGGAATAAGGTACATACTATAAGTGTAACAAGGAAATATAATTTAGGGTTGATTTGTAAATTATGGAAGTTGGTGGGAATTAATTAATACCGAGAGTTTTAAGTGCTGCATGGTATTTTATAACAATATATAACCATAGGTTATAATTGTTTTAATGACATAAATGTCAAAATACATGTTATATAACTATAATATAACATTATGTAAATGTGTGGTGGATTTTGTAAATACTTAAGAAAGATAGGTGCTGTTCGGAAATATTAATATTTTTGGATGAAATTTATATATGGTTTTCAATGTTATAAGAGTTATAACATTTATAATATAAGAAGTATTCATTAAAAAGAATGGATATATTTATAACTTACCATGTTATGAATAGTTCCATAATACATGTATATAAATAAATATATGTTATGGTGACATGGTTTTAACTATAAATTATCATAATTAAAATGATAATAGATGAAGAGGAAGGAATTATAAACATTGGATATGGGATTCTAATGTTAAGAAGTTTACATGGGATAATAAGGATTTATATGATTCAAAAGTATTGTTTGCGTATGAATTATACCACATTTTAAAAAAAAGAGACAAATCTTAGAAAAAATACTAAGGTGAGATGTATAGTGCATGACAAAGAATCATACATGCAATAAAGAAACAAACTATACGATATACGAATATACATTAAGTTACATGCGATAACAAAGTTCAACAATAAGTATATTAATATACAAGGCAAGACCACGCATGTAATAAAACGTTACCAATCTCGAGTTAAGCCGAAAACCCGACGAACATTGACAGTTTATAACGGGGGATTAACCGGGAGGTATTAGTGACGGTACGGGGTACCGTAGAGTTGTACTGTTATACGGGATGCTAATCAGTAGCATTATGTGTTGTTTAGACTGCTAGAGACGACACACGGAGCATAGGACCTTGCTGACTCATACTCCACCGTAATATAATCCGGGTGAACGGTATGTTATTTATGTGGCTTGATTGTCTCTGAGGATTTCCTCAGTTCAGACATTGTGTGAAAATCTGTGACAAGATTGAATGTCTGCTTGTGTGAATTAATATGCTTGAGTTGCGTATTAATGCTGCTTTATTATTATTACTGTTGTGCGATAACAGTACCGTTCGTATATATGAACATATTATAAAACGAACTAGCGGCATTGATGCTATCTTATATGTGTAATATAAGGAACGTAAGTAAAACATTGTAGCATTAGGATAATAAGATATATAAAATATCTGAGACTTATATACGGAGCACTGGCCTCTTTAACGCCGCTCTCGTATCTAGCACTGGATCCCGAGTCGACATACTCGGGATTGGACTATGACCTTGGTCTGCTGTGTAAAAAAAAATAGTGAAGCGATGCGATGGTATAGATAAGCTTATCAAAGGATGTAGCTCTTGCTGTGAACTGTGATCCATTAACGATACTAGGACACCGTGTGGTAGCCGTAAGTATCTGGATAAATTTCCAACGAACTACAGACTGTTCGTAGGACGGAGACTCTACCGCTGGAGTGGCTATTGCCGTGGGTGACCCGCCATAAGAGATGGGTAACTTAGAGACACGTCGTTCTAACGAGACGTTGTCATTAGACATGACTGAACAATTACGAACGACTATATCAACTCGTACATTAGGCGAACATTATTTGGGCTTGCATGCCAAAGACGAGAGTTCATACTCGTTCATAATTCTCGTTACTTCGCCTTGTTGTTCATTGGTTGTGCCTTGTGGTTATGTGTGGTATATTGGTGGATTTGTTTGAACGAGCCATTGTGCTCATATTGTGTGTTGTGAACTAGTTATGTCGAGTCACTGTACTCATGTGTGGGTTATGGTGGATTGTTTTGGTCGGGTGAGTCGCCGAACTCAAATATGAACTATTAAGTGTTTGTTGGAATGGGGTCTCTGTACTCATATAAGCGCTGTAACGCTTTCAGTGGTTTATTACGATGCGATGTGTGAAGCCGGGGGCTTGTTTGTTATTTGAGTTTACTTCAATATATATTGTTGCTTTACAGTTTTAACATTAAACTTTTTGCATGAAAATGAATTGCACGCTCTCGACCAAATAACTGAATGGTCCGAGGGTGCATGACAGTCAGGTAATAACATACTCAGCAGGGGCTGATTCCATACCACAAACTACCATTTTTGTAGGTATGCAACTTCCGGTGTCGGCAAAGAGAGTGACACGCTGGGTAGTTTAATTACAATTGTTTTGATATGCACCGTTGCATTTTGATACAAACTTAGAAACCTGTATAGGATTGGGATACTTAGAATGCTCACTGTGAATGTAATTTTTATTGGTTCGGAAGGTTGGATCTATCTCTTGTTGTCACTGCGAGAAATTGTTTCGTATTTAAGAGCATATCAGGAAGCACGTTATTACTCGTATGGGCGAGCAAGAACGGTGACACCAGTAGTCAATTGTTGAGATTACCGCTGCGACTATATTGTTAAGTAAGATGATTAGGAGCCGAATAGAGTAGGGGTGTTACACGAGGTCTTAGACACCTCATAAGGTATTTGGGTAATTTTAGAGGCATTGGAAAATTAGTTAAGCAGTCGAATAAAAGACGTCGCGTTTACGCCTAAAATGGTGAAACACAAACCAATTCAGAATTAAATACTAATTAATATAATTTATACATAACAAATAATTGTATGAAAGTATAAATTGGAATCATAAATGAATGGAATTCGTCGTCTCGCTGAACGGGACAACGTGTCGCGAACGACATGAAAAACAGACAAAAAATGAACGAGAAACGACACTATATATATGTAACATTAAAAAAAATGTAATAACAAACATGGGCCGACCCGCCCAACAAGACTGGGGCCGGCCCAGCTTTCCATCCGCTCAATTACAAGCCGAAACAAAAACAAAAAAAGTTGACCCAACAATTCTTTCGATTCATGGTAATTCTGAACCCTAACTGGTGATCGAAACAAACCGGCTCGAAACTCTCATATCTCTTCTTCCTTCTCGCCGCCCCCTCTCCCTCTCTCGATTATCTCCTCACTCCTCAGCAAACCGCGCCTCTTCTTCTTCCCAACTCGCGATTTTTGCAACCCTAACTTCCGGCGAGGAGCATGCCGCGCCTCTACTCTCTTCTTGTCGCTCCAGATCCGAGAGATAAGCAGGTTCTTCGAATGCTTTTCATTTGTTCTCTTCTGGATTCAAGAATAAGATGGAAACTAGCTTACTTCCCCTTTTTCTCTTCTTGTGAGATTTCCCAAAAACCGAACTCTGGATGGGAATCGATGGCGTCTGTGCTTTGTCTTGTTCCAACGGAAACTCTTTTGAGGTAAAGGTCCCGTTTTTTTTTATTTCCCTCTCTGGTGATTTCTCTTTCAGTTCCGAAACCCATACAAATCCTAACCCTCTTTTCTTCATTCTTCTTCGGTTGAGTTGGGAAAACCCAAACACAACCCTAATTGGCCGAGTCTGAAAGGATGCGCAAGGAAGCCCTAACCAAAGCCAACGTCTGAGAGCAAGAGTTCACGTTGGAGTGTAAAATTCTGAAGGTTAACCCCCGTGTTCGTATTAACTTATTGCATTTCCGGTTTTTGTGTGTCTTAGATTGGTATGGTGATGATTTTTGTGTGCGAGAGTTTAAGGTTTAGAAGTCTGCTTTGGGGGTTGTTGTTAGAACCGAAATCTAGGATTTTGGTTAGGTGATTACTGATGTCGAAGTTTGGAACACGTGAACTTGGGAATTGAACGATATTATGCATAATAGATGGCGGTTGATTTTGTGCAAAATATAAACCCTAAATTGATTAGATTCCAAAGAATTCAAGGAGGGAAAATGCGTGTGGCAAAAACGAAAATCCCAGAAAATAGATTGAAGTTTATTGGAGAGTTGGGCTAGGCAGCCCAGCGAGCCCATTTAATTAGTATTTGGTTAAATTGATAAGTTGTTATTAGTTGTTTTATTTGTTTTATCTTTTACAAGTAGTTTGGATTCTCAGAGACATTTTAGGATAGTAGTTTCTTCTATCTTCTGTTTTATTTAAGCATTAGCAAAACTATTCTGTAGCATCAACGATGAATACCGCTTGATAATACTAATATTACACAAAATCACTACGTTTACTTTACACCCTAAAATTCCTAAGATGGTATCAGAGCTTCAGGAAGTTTAATACATCCAGTTTCTACAAGCATGGCATGACGCAGGGAAGGGGAAAGAAGGATACGATTCTTCTTCGGTCATAGATGTCAATGACCCTATCTTCGTACATGCCGCTGAAAAACCGTCGCTGAGCCTTGTTCAGAGTTCGAGGGCACCGGTTTTCTCTCGTTGGAGGTTTGACATGTGACGCCCTGAAAACGAAGAATAAATACCTTTTTGTTACCGGAAAGGTTAAGAAACCAGACGAATCCGACACAATAAGGTACTCATCTTGGGAAGAGCAAACCACTCGTTGTTAGATGGCTAAAGAACTCTCTGGGGTGGTAGTGTGCTTGACAGCGTTCGCTACGTGGATGATCCCAAGGACATATTGGACTCTCTCTGTTCCAGGTATCAACATACTAATTTAGCTTTATTCATGCTCGAAAACGTGATCTAGCAGAAATCAAACAGGGTGATGAGTCAGTAGCTGAATACTTTAATAAACTAAAAAGGGTGTGGGGAGAATTAGAGCAGGGCCAAACCACCGGATTTCTGTACTTGCAATAGCTGACTTGCAAACATCAACAATCAATCAGAAAGTCCATAGATCAAGAGGGTAGGCTGATTCATTTTTTTGATGGGGCTTACAGAAAATATCTGTCATCAGAGGACAGATATTGGCACTATCAGAACCACCAAGTTTGGAAAAGGCTTTCTCTCTGGTTATACAAGAAGAGGGAACAGAGAGGCAAGCAGATTACATCATTAAGAGGCCACCTCTTTTTACAGCCACAAGCAAGCGCAGGCACAGTAAATTCACAAGGTTTGAGAATAATAGAACAAGGCACCCGCAAAGTTTGATAGCATCAGAATCGAAACACAGGAAGAAGATTACCTGCACTTACTGTAAGAAGAGCGGTCACCTTAGTGAGCAGTGCTACCAACGTCTCAATGCAATTATTGCAAGAAAAACGGACCATGTTGAAGCAGATTGCTCCATCTCCCGGCAGAGATAATATACAGCTCGAAAGAAAAGGATTTTTGCCAATAATATAAAACAGAAGACCAAGAAGAACAGAGAACCATCGAGCTCAGACGGTTTTTCACGGCAAAACATGCAACAACTTTCAGAAATGATCAGAAGCGCACCATGAAATCCGAGGGTTTGAGTTTCAGCAACTTCTCAGGTAATGAAAATTTAGACTTTTGCCTCACCAGTTCTCGTCAACTATTCGAAGGGAGGTGGATACTAGACTCAGGATCCACGGATCATATCACTGGTATAAATCCTCTTTCGAAACCCTAAGGGTTTTGCGTAAAGGGAAATCGTTATCTTACCGGGATGGACACCCACATAAGGTGAATCTGGAAGGGAGATTATTGAGTCATCGACTGTTTGCTTAAGGCGTCCCTCTTCGTTCCGGAATTTCGATTCAGCTTGATATCGGTGAAGAAACTCGTAGAACATTGTGGTTGTGCACTGATTTTCGCCCGTGATTTTTGTTTTCTACAGGACCCCTCGACAGGGATGAATGAGAGGATTGGGCATGAGCTCCACGGTCTGTACGTACTGGGCTCGTCGGATGCAGATGGAGCGACCAAGGAGGAGGGCCGCGTTCTCTCAAACATGAAGCAGGCCGAATCCGTCTTGGGCCTACCGGTGGCAAATATAGTGGGCCGTGGAGACTCAAGCCAGCGACAGTCTGAAAGCATAAATAAGCAGAGCCCGAGTGTTTTTAATAAGGCCACCAACACAGGAGTGGGCCATAGTTTTTTTATTTCTTCTAAGGCCAAGGCAGTTCATATTAGACTTGGTCATGTTCCTTTTCGAAAACTTATCTCAATGGGTTTAATTAAACAGTCAGATTTTTCTGTTGATTATGCTTGTGATGTGTGCTACAAGAGTAGGGCTCAACGTTTACCTTTTGATGATTCTTCCATTAAGACTAAGCGGGCTTTTGAGATGATTCATGTCGACGTATGGGGCCCGTTTAGAGTTGAAACGCACAGTGGATATAAGTATTTTGCTTGTTTTGTGGACGATTTTACAAGAACAACTTGGGTGAACCTTTTGAGACAAAAGAGTATGGCCTGGGAAGCACTCGTTAATTTTATTACCATGGTAGAGCGACAATTTGATACAAGAGTTAAAATTGTTCGGTCCGATAATGCAAAAGAGCTAGGCAGCTCCAATGACGGGAACAGTTTCTTTGCTGAAAAGGGAATCATTCATCAGACTACCTGTGCGCATACGCCTCAGCAGAATGTAGTGGTTGAGAGGAAATACAGGTACCTTCTTGAAACAGCCAGAGCTCTTTATTTCCAGTCTAACATTTCTCTTGCTTACTGGGGGGAATGTATTTTACATGCTGTCTACTTAGTCAATCGACTGCCGTCCAAGGTGCTGGGAGGACAGTCACCTTTTGCTCTTTTACATGGGGGCGACGTTCATTATGATGATATCAAGCCTTTTGGCTGCTTGTGTTACAAGACAATTGTCCCTAAAGACAGTAAGTTCAGTCCCAGAGGAGAGGCGTGTGTTTATCTTGGAGAAGCTCCACGGAAAAAAGGACACAAGATCTTAAGGCTGAACTCACGTGTTGTCGAGGTTTGTAGAGATGTAAAGTTTCATGTGGACGTTTTTCCTTTTACTAGCGACATTTATGGCGAGCATGTTCCGTCTTTACCAAGTTCAGGTGTTTCGCCATTCCTTTTTGATGAAGAACCATCAGCATCAGCACCACCAGAGAGTGCACCACCGAGTGAAACCCCGGCAGATTCTGTTGTGCCGGTTCGTCGTTCTGCCAGAGAGACACATAGACCAAGTTATTTGAATGATTTTGTGTGTAACAGTGTTTTCAGAGATGTCCTGGATGACAGGGTTTACAGGGATGAAGGTTCAGCTGTCAATCTCATTTCAGGCTGTGAGAGCCTTACAGATCTTCCACCAGCAACTTGTGTGGCACTATTGTCTAACACACAGGTTGGTTCATTTGTTGATATGAAAGAGCCTTTGCATTATAAAGAGCTTCTCAGCATGCTCATTGGCGAAAAGCCATGGATGATGAGCTACGGGCACTTGACCGCAATGCGACGTGGACGGTTGTTGATTTGCCACGTGGCAAAAAGGTGGTTGGTTGCAAATGGGTTTATAAGGTAAAGCTCAAGTCAGATGGCACTCTTGAAAGATATAAGGCACGACTTGTTGCAAAAGGTTTTACCCAGCGCCATGGGTTGGATTACACAGAGACATTTTCACCCGTTGTTAAGCTTACGACAATTCGTGCTCTTATTGTTGTCGCTCTTAGCAAAGGATGGGTTATCAATCAGCTTGATGTGAACAACGCTTTTCTTCATGGAGATTTGGATGAGGAAGTTTACATGCGTCTTCCAGATGGCCTCGAGGTGCCGGGCAAAAATAAAGCTTGCCTGTTGAAAAAGTCTTTATACGGACTCAAACAGGCCTCCAGACAGTGGTTCTCTAAGTTGGCAAGTTTTCTTCACACTCTTTCTTTCCAACAATCTAAGAATGACTACTCTTTGTTTTATAAAGATACTTCTAATGGAAGAATGTTTCTAGCTGTCTATGTGGATGATATTTTGGTTGTGGGAGCTTGTCAAGAAGAAATCAATCAGATCAAACATGCTTTGGATCACACTTTTAAAATTAAGGATTTGGGGTCTCTTCGCTACTTCTTGGGAATTGAGTTCCTTCCTACCAAAGAAGGTTATATTTTGTCTCAACGCAAGTATTGCCAGGATCTCATTGAGGAGTTTGAGTGTCACAAGCGGCGTGTGGCACAAGGGCCTATGATAGTAGGCAAACCTTTGTTAGCAGATGACGGAATTTTCTTAT
This sequence comes from Limonium bicolor, assembly GCA_023374045.1. Classification (NCBI taxonomy): domain Eukaryota; kingdom Viridiplantae; phylum Streptophyta; class Magnoliopsida; order Caryophyllales; family Plumbaginaceae; genus Limonium; species Limonium bicolor. Next base: position 31,438 of record JAIOTZ010000848.1, read on the forward strand.
CAGATCCTACTGTCTATCGGCGGCTTGTTGGGAAACTCAATTACTTGTCTAATACTCGTCCAGATATTAGCTTCGCAGTCCAAAATCTGAGTCAGTTTATGCAAACAACCCACAGATGTTCATATGGAGGCAGCGCTCCATACTCTTTGTTATATCAGAGGGACTGTAATTATGGTCTCATGCTCAGTGGTGGAGGCGCTTCTCCCTTACAACTTGTTGCTTATTGTGATTCTGATTGGGCTGCTTGTCCTAATACCAGGAAATCTGTCTCTGGTTATTATATTCTTGGGTCACAGTCCCATTTCTTGGAAGACAAAGAAGCAAGGTTCTGTTTCTCTTTCCAGTGCAGAAGCGGAGTATCGTTCCCTTCGTCGTGTCACAGCAGAGCTCACGTGGCTTACCCGCTTGTTGTCTGAACTTTGTGTTGATAACATTGTTCCGATTCCAGTCAAATGCGATAATCAGTCAGCTATTCACATTGCTCGCAACCCTGTTTTTCATGAACGAACGAAACATATTGAAATAGATTGTCATTTTGTCCGTGAGCAGATTCAACGGGGTCTTGTTGATGTTGTTTACACTTCCTCTTCTACACAGTTGGCCGACATGCTAACCAAGGTCTTACCAGGTGCAAGATATCAGCAGCAGCTTCCACTTATGGGGATGCGCGACACTCATCAGTCCAAGCCTTGCTAAACTAGTTTACCTACGGCTTGCGGGGGGGTATTGGAGAGTTGGGCTAGGCAGCCCAGCGAGCCCATTTAATTAGTATTTGGTTAAATTGATAAGTTGTTATTAGTTGTTTTATTTGTTTTATCTTTTACAAGTAGTTGGGATTCTCAGAGACATTTTAGGATAGTAGTTTCTATCTTCTGTTTTATTTAAGCATTAGCAAAACTATTCTGTAGCATACAACGATGAATACCGCTTGATAATATACACATTCGATTACACAAAATCACTACGTTTACTTTACAACCCTAAAATTCTAAGAAAGTTTCTGGAAATCTTGGTATACCGTGGTGTGAATTTAGGATTGTGTTGTGCGAAATCTCGGTATATATGTATTCGTAAAATGAAGACCTTGCTTGATAATTTCCGAGTAAATTGAAGATTGGGTTTTGATAGGGATTGTTGATTTTGGTTGTGTACATACTGTTTTACGTTTGATAATTTGATGAATTCGAAAGTTAAGGGAGTTAAGTTAATGTTGATTTTCTTATTGATTGTGGTTAGCCGAAATTAGGGTTTTTGGAAAATTTTGGTAAAATCGTAATATTTGAAACTTTGGGGCGAAATAGGAATTAGGAGGAAGTTGTGGATGAGAAGACAATTCTGGAAAACTGAGGTCAAAAGCGTGAATCTGAGAAGTTTAGGGTGAAGGCTTAATATTGGATAACATGGGGTAAGGATGTAAATTCGTTAAGAATTAGTGGCTGTTAGGTAATTCAAAAATTAAAAAAAAATGGGTAGAGGATTCCCAATCGATCCAGGTCAAAAAAAAGTTAGAATTCAGTCACAATTGACATTGGGTGGTCAAAATAGAAATTAGGTTAGTCAAATTGAAGTTAGGTAAAAAAACAAATTGTTCAGTAGAGGTCAAACCTACACATGGGTTTAAAAATTGGTCAATGAGGCCCGTTAATCAATCTGGGCCAACCAAACATATGGGCTAGAATAAATAAGCTGAGTAATTAATTAACGGGCTTAAAAGAATAGCCCACTAAAGAAATAAAAGGCAAATCAATTGGGTTGCCTAATTGATTGGAAGTTAGTCAAGTGGGCTTCTAGCCCATTGACCAGAATATCATAAAGGGCCTAAGCCCAAGCTAGAAATGGATTAGAATTAAGATATTGGATTGGGTTGATTGAATGATTAGGTATTAGGTTAGTAAATGATAAGGGGACTAATGAGTATTAATAATGGATTATTCGATGGGTGAATAATTAGGGAATCATTCGATAACCTTGTGTGAATTGTTACGTAATAGGATTATAAACTCGTATTAGTTGTTAAGTAAAAAGGTTGATATTATAGGAGAATTAAATGGTGATATATATGGGTTAACATTGGGATCAATGGGACTACGGTATATATATGAGATAAGTACGTATATGTGGTTAGAGGATAGATTATACTAAATAAGAGTGGAACTAGCTTATAAGATATGATATGATTGAATTCGAATTATATGGTCGTAAGTTATCTAGCTAAATAATGTGGCCCTATTAAGGATATTAGCAAGCAATAAAACTTATGTATTATAAGTACAATATAAGTGTTAGGAATGAATTTTAGACTATGCGCTATAATGTTATAAATGTTACAACAAATATAAAGTACTAATGTTATTAATGAAGCTAGTACAAGTGATGAAATAATGAGGTTGTAAAATAACATGGAGTATTGAATAGACTTTAGAAGTTTATTAATGTACTAGAAAATGTGACATGATCTTAGGATTATAATCCTAATATGGATTTGTGTAAAATAACACAACTAAGTGAGGTTAATTACTTTTCATAAAATGATAAGGTTATCATTTAATAGACGAGTTTTATCTCTTACATATACATATATATATAAGAAATACGAAGAGAATGAATTATATGGTATGGTTGGAAACTATATAATATTGAGTAAGAGAAGAGTTTAATACAGGTGGAAATCATACTATAACACACTAGACATAAATGTCCAAGTAAATGTGTGGAGATTTAATCCAATGAATAAATTATATAATCCAAAGGAATTTAATTGTGAATTTATAGAAATGTTGACAGGAATACCTTATCCAAGTCAACTACATTGACCTAGTAAACTTCATTGACCAAGGATGGTCAAACTTGACAAACTCATAAGTACGATAGGACTTATAGCCGAATTAAACATGATGAGGTCAAATGTATATAGCTAGCATATAGTAACAAAACTATATGTTCATATATATATATATTATTAATATACACATATACACACTTGTATATATATATGTAATCAATAATAAACCTATGAACAAATGGGATAGGTTATTTGGATTAGATCCTAAGTAGTAAATAAATACTACACGTTAATTACAATATAGTTAGGGAATGATTTAACTAATCCCAAATCATTTAAAACCCGTATGATAGATACTGAACAATCACGGGGTAATTACTAGGGGGGATTAGAGACTAGTCGGGATACTGAATTAGTTCGTATTACAGAGAGCTAATATGTAGCCTTGTATTCCAGAGTTGAGTGCATTAGAGGACGTATGCTAGAGGACGAGCTACGAGGAATACCGGACGAGCGTGAATCTTCATGCTAGCGATTACTACAGTGCACGGTATGTTAATTGTGTGGTCTGAATGTCCTAAAGGATTTTCCTGAGGTCCAGACGTTGTGTGTTTAATTGTTAAGAGCGATATCTGTGATTTATGTATATGATATTGTATACTGTACTGCTCGACACTATTGCGTTTTATTTTTACGCGGACGTCTTATGACTGAGAGTTTATACATCTAAACTGGAACAAGGCTAGATGACCTTTAGGTATTATGAGAACTTAACTGATGGTCAACTGTTATAGTCTTAACTAAAGGATTGGATATTGTATCACTGACTAAAGGGCTAACTTATAAAGAGAGGAATCCAGACTGTTTCGACTTTCTGGTTGCGCATCGTGATCACTACGAGGGACTATATCAAGAGTCACTCAAGGGAATCCATTGTCCACATTCGACGATGGCAGAGGGCACTACTGTTGGTGCACAGGTTCTGACTGGATCGGTCGCCTACAAGGCAAATATATTATCCAGGGCCATAAGGTCAGCTGGCAACGGTTCCATTGGAACCCAGGGGACTATTGTCCATTAATAAGTTATTAAGGGTTGTCCTAACATGACACCCGAGGTGGAAATTAATTGGAAGGTTAAGTGGTTGGTTTAAAAGGATAAGGGCTATGAGGCCAACTAACAAGTGCAGTTAATTATAACGCGTATCTTGTTTGGTTGTTGGTTTTGGTTATTGGTTATTGATTATTGTGTGATGATATTGTTGTGAACTATTATGTGTTTATTTAACATTTACAGTTGTTATTATTATTGTAAATTGGTACAGCATGTAAAGAATCTAATATCAAGATGGCTAAACGACTTAAGGGATCCAAATGATTTAAGACTACATTTAGCATACCAGCATATAGTCTGCTGAGCCTTTCAGTGGGCCAAACATTTCAGGTTACTGATTGAAGACACAACCCGGAGTGCGGGACACAGGGTAGCTGTTGTGTTTTCAATAAACACCTTTTAGTCTTATTATGTACTGTATTATGAAGTTTGTTATATTGGGTTAGTTGCTCATTTGTTTAGTTGGATTTGGATTGTAAGTTTAAGATTGTTCAGTATCTCGTCATCACAGCGGTGAGGAGTTGAAGTTGATGGATGGAGTAAGGATGCCTTGTTACTCACATGGGTGAGTAACGGCGTGTAACACCAAACGATAGTTAGTTTTATTTTCCGTTGCGAGTTATATTTATTATGCTAAGACTTGCGATTATATTACATGATTAGGATTAGGGGTGTTACAAATACACACAATACACACTTCCATATAGTTCGTTACTATATGTTAATTATACAATTGACCTTATAGTATTATAAATCTTTAAAGTTCTTATTTAATTTATGAGGTGCTCAACTTGACCTTCTTTGGTCAATTAGGTTGACTTGGTCAATTGGGTTGACTTGGTCAATGTATCCAAGTCAACTTACTTCTATAATTCATAATATAATTCCTTGAATTATAGAATTCATATATTTGTTCAATTCTTTACGCCATGACATTAGATCTTATGCCTAATGTTTTTATAATTAACTTCTCCACTTTATATCATACTATATCTCACTTAATGTGATCCTCCAATCATTATATAATCCACCAATCTTCATATATACATTATTCAACATGAATTATAAAATTCCTTATATGAAAGCTAAACTCTCATTAGTTTATGTGAAGCACTAATTTCCATAATTGTGCTAACTCTCACATACTAACATTAAGACCATGTTCTTAATGTTATACTAGGTAATATCCCACCTTATATTAAACCATAATCCAAACTTTATCTTATAATTCATTACCTCCCAAATATTCACATTATTTTATGTGAATTATAAAATGTAGGATGCTATTCGCAGTACAAAATTACTAATCATCGCAGTACAATTTTTTTTTAAAATCATATTAACGTTGTAAACATGTAATGATGTGTCCCTGAGTTTTTTTTTCAAAAAATAATATCTGAAAGTAATTTAACCCATGAAGTTTGTAGTTGATGAGTAGCGAATTTTGCTAGTTACTTTTTTGTTATAATCAATACTGGAATATTTTTTATTTAAAAAAAGTGTTGGATTACATTTTTATGTGTTTACACTATTAATATGATTTAAAATTAATTTGTACTACGAATAGCAAAAACTTTACTATTTGTTGTACAATTTTGTTTTCACCAAACTTAGTTGAATAAGTTGGAATGTTGTGGGGAAACACTTTTTTCTGAAACAAATGAGAATTGAATGACCAAATTTCAGTCAAAATGATTAAAACAACAAAATTACAATAACTAAGTTACAACAAGTAAGTTAAAAAAAAACTAAGTTACAACAACTAAGTTAAAAAAAACTAAGTTGCAACAACTAAGTTAAGGAAAAACTAAGTTACAACAACTAAGTTAAAGAAAAACTAAGTTACAACAGCTAAGTTAAAGAAAAACTAAATTACAACAACTAAATTAAAGAAAAACTAAGTTACAGTGTTGTTCCATCTATCTAACCTAGATTGTAAATGATGAATCTCAGGTCTAATAGTGTTTGAATTTCTATAGTAAAACCACTGCTGATAGTCAGGGGGAGTGGGGAGTCCATCAACCATACAAAACCTTACGAAATGACCTTGGAGGCAAACTCCGATGTAGATATAAATTTCTATTGGTTCTTTTAAGTTTTTTTCAATATAACTTTAGAGCTTTATAATTCTAAATTTTTCAATCATTACAATATTACATCACACTTTAAATGTTATACATTTTTCAAACACCTAGGTACATATTGTAATCATTCATGATGAAGAGTTAGAAGAAGTAATATTCCAATCTTAATCCTTATCCACTCAATGACTTCAAATAAATCTACATATAAAAGTTATTTTAATAGTATCCAATTGTAGTGTTCAAAGTCATAATATTTTATGGATTATGAAGCTTTCTACCAAATTTTGAGAACTTTTTGTTTCTTTATATTTTATTAAGATATAATTCACATAGATGTGAAAACAAAAACTATACATAAAGTTGTGATCGTATTATGGATCTAGAGTGTAGGATCGTGCAATAGAATCGGGATCCTTTGACGATCCTACGTGGCTTCGATCCTACATACGATCCAGAGCGTAACTATGAATTTGGATCGTAAAATCATAGGATCGTGGAATCGAATTGTTATTCTGTGCACATTGTTTGTGACTAACATCAGGATTTGCTCCCAGCTAAGATCGACCTTTCCAAGGATAGGCCAGAACAAAGGAACGGTAGGGATAAAGAATTGACAATAGCAAAGACAAAATAATTGAAAAAAGTACGCGTGTCCACCCAGAGGATAATAAGCAGGAATCGGGGTCGTCCCCAATCATCGCCCGAATCATGTCCGATACACTGCCCCTGCTTCTTCTTCAATTGAAGCCAGACTTCAAACAAAGGCTTCACCTTGTCATACAGTTATGAAGTTTCTACTAAACTACTACTATTCTGCTAAGGTGATTTAGAAGACCACTTTCTTTTCTTCCTTGAGCAAAAAACCTTTAATTATTCTCTAATATGTATAATCTTCAAGCTTTGGCATCCACGTGAGCAGACTCGATATAAGGAAATAAGGAACTCAGTTGAGTGCAAAAGAGATCGCTAAGAGCACAACGCACCTCCATCTGTATATACAATGAAAAAAGTCAATAAACAAGCACATGCAATACGAATGAATAATTGAACATTGAGAAAATTGTCATAAACAGTAGCAAAACAAATTAGCAATTTTGAAATGTAAATGCAATTCGATGAATAAACACTCAAGATCGAACACCATTAAATCCTACCTGCTCGCAACATAAGCTTGGTTATCAGCGGGTAGAACTCGGACAAATATTTTTTAAATATATTACGATTCATGGAGGACATGCTTTTTATTACCTGAAAATATTTAGTATTCAGTACCCAAATGAAAGAAAAAAAAGAAACTGCTTTAGCAATGGTGAACAATATAAAACGATGCGCAACAATAGAAATAGGATACTAGATTGTAATTATAACACAAGACAATTCGCACACCCTTACATACACTAAGAAGATCTAACTTTCTCTCAAAAACTCTTGGAATTCAATACTATTCATTCTTTTTTCCACTAGTGGCTCCAGAAGTGACATATTGAAGATCGACAATCAACATGATAGAACTACAGCCAGCACCTAGAATCCACACTCTATAACAGAGAGGGCCGATATCAATATTCATAAACTTCCATACTCAATCCACACCACTTACTGCCTTCTGCCCACAACTGGCACTAACACTCAGCAGCAACTTCATCATGCAACTGTTTCCAACCCTCAAAGACAATCGTAGACATTGGAGATAATTTCACAGATTCCCTCAACCGAGAAAGAGCATCTGCTGCAACATTTTCTTTTCCTGGGAATGGACAATTTCAAAATGAAGCCAAGTAACTTTGCCACCCACTTATACTGATCCTCCATCATCAACTTCTGCTCCCACAAGTGCTTAAGGCTCTTCTGATCAGGACGAATAACAAAGTGACAACCCAACAGATAGTGGCGCCACTTCTGAACAGCAAAGACCACTGCCATCAATTCCTTTTCATAAACAGATTTGGATAAAGCACAAGGAGAAAAGGATTGGCTAAGAAAAAGCCAATGGTCAGTCATTCTGAATAAGCACCGCACCAATGCCCTTTCCCGACACATCGGTCTCCACCACAAATGGCTGGTTAAAATCAGGCATAGCCAATACTGGAACAGAAGCAAGAGCAGTCTTCAAAGATTCAAAAGCAAGCTGAGCAGAGGGACTCCAATGGAAAGAATTCTTTTTCAACAAAGCAGTGAGAGAAGCAGCAATGATTCCGTAATGCTTAACAACCAGTGTGACCAAGAAAACCACGTAACTCCAGAACGGTCGAGGGTACCAGCCAGTCCAGCATAGACTGAACGTTGAAGTGATCTACCACCCCCTCCACTGAAATAAAATGCCCCAACTACTTCAGTTTGGGATGACAAAAACTGCACCTCTTAAAGTTCACCTTCAGCTGAAGTTGCTGTAACAGATCCAAGATAATGCGCAGGTGCTGTAATTGAACCACTTCCGACTGACTGTACACATCATTCATTAGCGCCTGAAACGTTGCTGGCACAGATATGGCTTAAACACATCATTCATTAGCGCCTGAAACATTGCTGGCGCATTCTTCAAATCAACGGGCATTACCAGGAACTCGTAATGACCTTCATGTGTCCTAAATACTGTTTTCTCAATATCAGCAGTAGAAACTCTAATCTGATGGTAGCCAGATTTTAAGTCCAACTTTGAGCAAGCAGATGCCCGTGAAGTTCAACCAACAATTCATCCACTGTAGGCAAGGGAAATTTATCCGGGATAGTAATATTGTTCAAGGCCCTATAATCAACACAAAATCGCCATTCCCCACTTTTCTTTTTTACCAGCAAAACAGGACTAGATAAAGGCTAGTACTATTGCGGATAAACCCTGCAGAGAAGCTCCGGCACAATCCACTCAATCTCGTTCTTTAGGTAATAAGGGTAACGATAGGGTCTAATATTGGGATGAGCACCCGATGTAGAATAATATTATGATCATAGAATACTAAAGGAGGAAGAGAATCCAAAGGAGATAATACCTCCTGAACCTCCGACCTCAATAGGTGCAATGCTTCTGGAATTTTATCACATATCTCCAAGTCTTTGCTTTGCTAATCACATCACAGGACTATAGACTTTTACAACCTCATCCCAGTTTGAAACGACATTCACACAACCTTACTTATTGACTAGTATTACTTCCTTTTCCCCTACGAGCTTTTCCTATCATTCGAGAACAGTTCGTAACCTTGTCAAATATCAGCATTTGCAAGTATTGGTGCTCGACTCCAAATATCTTGCTCTAAATCTATCCAACAATTGGTTTTTATAAAGGAAAACAAAAGTAGCAACCCTCTCTTTCTCTCCCAGTGCAGCGATGGGCCCTAGTGGTGCTAACATCCTGCAACTTCCCAGGTGCTGCTTTGCCTCGATTCTTGTTAGCCATCTTCTTTTCATCTTTTGTGCCCCTGTTTTTGCATCGGGAATGACCATGGTTATCATTATGGTTTGTTCGAGTGAGTGGGGATAGCTGTCTTGCTTCGGAAGCAGGATCTTCATCTGTCAGGAATTCCTTCTCTTTTATCTCGCTGCTTCTACCCCTGTACTCACTACTTGCATGCGTACAAGTCTGCCTTCTTTTCTTTGCTTCCAGCCCTTTGCCTATACTCTTACCTAGAGGGCTTGTGTCTTTCCCTGTTTTTTTTTCCTTCCCCTTTCTCTTGATTTTGGTTCCTCTTTCTTTTCAGGGTCCGGAGTTCTCACTTAATGGCATCTATGGAGGTTAATGGTTTGTTGATCTCTTGTCGTGGAGTGTCGTGGGCCAAGTTTTCCCGGCATCGCCTATCTACACTACCTCCCTTGCTGCTTTCCTGAGTCAATTATGGAGTGATTTTGATGGTTTCCGCCTTACTCGGGTTGACTTGTACCTTTTTGTCATCAAATTTGGGAAGTTGAAGACCATGCAAATCGTTTTGAGCGCGAGGTCCCTAGGTGGTGAATGACTCCTTGTTCGCTCTTCAACGACTCAAGTCAGAGAAGCCTTTTGAAACAAATGAGTTCAGATGGATCCCTTGCTGGATTAGGGTTTATGATCTTCCTCCTGTCTCCCTTAATTATCATATCGTGGAGAAGGTGGCAGCCAAAGTTGGGCGGTTTACGGGTGTTGTTGAGGATCCCACAGCATCAAGGTATCAATACTGGCGTCTGAAAGTCCCCTTTGACCTCCATCACTCGGTCATGCGCCTCCCTCCTCTCCTTGATGGAAGCTACTACGTTTTCTGAATCACCTACGATAATATTCCGACTCTTTGTGCAACCGTAGGCTTTCTTCCATGCAACTAGTGGTTGCCCAGTTGTGCATGATGAGGAGGAGGATGACGCTCCCTATGGTTCGTGGCTCCGTACAGAAACTGCCCTTGCTCGATCACTGGAGAGTGAAGCAGCTACTTCCGTTGAAGATTCTACAATAAGGTTAGAAAATTTACATATGTCCAATCTGAATCGTTGCAAAGCTCTAATAAGCGTTCACGGTCTCAATTGATGGAGGATGCATCAAGGCAGAAGTTTTGGGATCTTTGGCTGCCCGAGGCTGAGCACGGGGGCAAGCGCTTAATGACTGAAGCAAAAAGGATACAATGGTGGATTAAGCAGCGGCTCTGATGTTGGGTCAGGGCCACCAGGACAAATGAGCGGTGTTCTCCCTAATTGCTTGAGAATTGGCACCTGTCAGGCAATTAGGAGTTTTTGGAAATGCTGGCTTCACGTTGTGTCCCTTTTGATTATCACTGTTGTCTTGCGATGTGTGTCTTTCTATGTAAATATTTTAGGCTCAGGTGTGTTCTTGTTTGCCCTTTTGCTTTCTAGCTTATATCTCTCTCTGGGTTATGGACTTTTTAGTGTTTCGCTTCCACTTTTACTTTTAGATGCAGATTTGCTTGTTATCTTTCATGGGGACGCCACTATAATTTCTCGTGTCTGTGTAGTTTGTCATTGGGGGCTGACTTTAATTGCTTCCATTTTCATCTGTCAATGCAACCACCCTTGGGGCTTTGGTGGCGCAAGGCGATGCAAGAGTTGGGGCTAGGTTTTGCTGGGATCCTCATGGTGTTGTTTTGCGTGTTGTATGCTGTTACATACTTCTTAGGTTGCATTTTGCGTTGCAAGGATGGGACTCTATCAGTCCATGGTTTTCTTACGTTGTTATTGTCCATGTTAATATCGTTGTTAGTGGTGATCCTAGGTTTGTAATGGATTTCTTATGTTAATGTAGTGCCTAAAATTTTCAGGGAAAAAAAAAAAAACAGGAGACAAAACGAACTCGCTAGGAAGCTCGGGTCGGAAAAGCCAAAATGATTAAAATTAGGGGTTATAAGCATACTGGCGGGTAAGAAAGCTGGCAGAATCTTTGAATGCATGAAACGCTTGCACCAGACGCAAATGTGCATGGGGAATTACAGTATACGTGCATACCTTCACAACAACAGGAGATCGCAGCTCCAACACACGATGGATCTGCACGGTTGTGGTTGCTCCCAAGTCATACTGGAAATCAGATGCTTCCTTCAGTACTTGTTCACAGAAAGACACCAACTTCTCTTCCGCTATTTTGTCAACTTTGGTGTTGAGATCTGCAGAAAAGAACACCACAGGACTACCAGTGGGAGAGTCTGTGGAGGTTATAGCTTCTACTTCCAGCTCTACATTCATCAGTTTCGGAGGTTGTCTTCTGCAGGATATCTAGGTATATGCTAGTACCCACGAGTTCCAGGCGAAGAAGATTTAAGGGTGCCCTGTCCAGAATAAGCTAGGTTTTGAGTTTTTATATAACTCTGTATACAAAGAAAAATGATTATGACAGACAGACAGAGTGTTGAAAGGATTACCTATCTGCAGGGATATTCTGCATACGCGTTTTCAGGTTGGTGTAAGAATTATACGAGGAAGTGAAATCTAAAATGGATAACAGTATATCCATCATAGCAACCTTTTGTTCACATTTCAACTTGAACCAATAATTTTTCTG
>JAIOTZ010000849.1:0-43384 GCA_023374045.1 Limonium bicolor
AAGCACTTAACCATCCTTTATTGAGAGTAAGTTTACTAAGCCAATCCTTATGTTTTAAGCTTGGTTAAGCTTTTAAAAATTGTACAAAAAGTATGTACACCTTCTTAGGAGTCTAAAACCGAAACCATATGGTAACATATACCAAAAATATAATCTATAACATATGGAAAATATTTACCTTAAGACACATTTTAGTGTTACAAAAGTTACCTAGGTTAAATATTTATTCATTCCGAATTGTCAAGGACAAATATGCTCTATTTTGAGCTAAAAATCAATCTAAGACATTATAATAATTTTTACATGAGTTATATGACTCATATGTATTTATGTCTAATTATTATGACTTATAAATCAACTTTTATATACTATATGGTATCCTATAAATTATGGCCGAATTGTTTTGGTGAAGAATAGGTTTTAATGAGCTACATATGTATATAAACTTATATTATAAAGTTTGGTGAGTTAAAAATATTTTACTAGTGCTTAAATGGCTAGTTAATTAAGTTATGTGGCTAAATTGCAAATTTTGAAAAGATTGGTGTATATATACTAAAAGCCAAGAGTTATAGGCTTCTTTGGAATAATTATGATATAATATAAAGGTAGGAATCAAGTTTATGAATTTTAGTTAATTTAAACAAGTGTTAAATTAACAATTTATAAAGTTTGGGGCTATTTTGTAATTTATAAAAGTTATTGTGAAAAGTTGGAGTTTAATATGGGGCGAATCCATGATTAGGAGAAATATAAAGTACACTTCCGAAATTTAGAGGAATTAAATATTTAAACTATAGTTTATAAGTTATTAAGTAGCTATTATAAAGTTTTGGGGTGAAAATGTAAATTATGGAAAGTATATGTCTAAAGCCGAAATACTTGAGGTTAGATTTATAATTTAAGAAACTATATGCATACATTCCGGCAATTAAAGGAAATTAATAATAAAACTATAGGTTATAAATTATTATGTAAAGATTATAAGATTTTTGAGGTTAAATTGTAATTATAGGAAAGATTATATTAAGGCCGAAAGTTTGAGGGGCCAAGTTGTAATTTTCAAAAAGTATAATGTGTTGTAATTCAAAAAGTTAATGTTCAAAAGTTATATACCAAAATATTAATGGTGGTTTGTAATATAATTAAATAAGGAATTAAAACTATAATATAATGAGATTAGAGTTTAGATGTAAAGTTTATGAATTATTATGGTTGTTTTGTAAATAACCGAAATATAAGGGTAAGTATTTAAATTTAAATAAATATAGGTCCTATGTGGATATTTGGAGGAATTAGAAAAATAATTTTGATCTAAGGGATTATGGAATTAAAACTATGGCTTATATAGTTATAAGGAATTTGATGGTAACCAATAAATATTATTTATAGTTAAGAGGAGAATAATAAAAACTATAAGAATATTATGTCCATGTGTGGCGTATAAAAATAATTGAGAAACTATAAAATTATTATGTCATCTAGACAAATATAAACATGTAACATAAATAGTACATGAATAAATATATACATATGTGTACATCAAAGGATTTATAAATAAATCAAAAGGGAATAACGAAATAAGTTATACAATAAATCATAAGGTAATTAAAAAAATTACCACACAATATAAGTTTTATAAATTAAGACTACATGACTTGGAAATATATATCAACACCTTAATTATTAATAAGGTTAAGAGGATAAAGGAACTACCTAAGTATAAAGAAATAAACCTCACATGAAATAACTAATACAACATCGTTTCATGAACCAGTAAAATTATTACAAGAGAGTAACATAAATTAACACACTCAGTTAATCCCATTTTAGGACTATACTTGACCAGACATTGACCAGGATATATTCAACTTCAATCTACGGTGAACGGTATGGGATTCTTGCAGCCTGTTTGCTACCGGATTATACCGGCTTGTGTGCTATCTGTTGTTTGAAATAATGACCAAGATAATTGTTGTAAAATGTTGTATTACTCTTGTGCACTGTTGTGTTACTTTATGTGCGTGAATGATACTAACTATAACGTGTATGTCCCACGCATACAACACTACATTACCAGTGGATTAAATATTTGCGTATTATTATACCGAGGACTTGTACTCACGCTTCTCACTAACTTCACTTTATAACAAACGTCATTATCCTAAACGTGATAACTGAAAATACACATTATGTCATTGCTTGACGTCCTTGTGTGACATCTAACAAATTCTATACTACAAGAAGCGAGGAGCCCAGTTGTATCTGGTCATGCATGCTACAGGGGTTGTACCTGTCTCAGGTAGTCTCCTATTCAAATATACGTTGCGACGGAAGTTTTGGGTGCACTCTATGTCCACTCACCGGGACCGTACCGGAACATTTCAAGTTGGGAGGAAGACTTCATTTCTCTCGAGGGTACGGTACCCACCTCTTTTAAGTACAGGAGTTAACTACGTTATCTTCTGAGGGAATTATTACCCACCTACTTGTACGAGAGTCCCATCTCGTCTAAGGGTTTATCATACCCGAACATTTTACTCTATGAAGATAGGGTTTAACAAGGTCACTATACCTTCACTATATTGACACACTCTTATATACCTGTCAGACCCATTGTGTGGATCCGACTACTATCAAGCAATTACAGAACATCTAACTTTACCTTCTGAAGTCTTGTTCTCTGTGACATTGTTGTCCTTGTATGGATACTTGTTATGATTATGTTATGCTTGTTTACAGTTTTTACAAAAAAATGAACTGCATGTATTCGACAAAGTAGTTGGTGTGGCCCAGTAGCTTGTGGGCTGCACGTTTTTCATACCAGCATTGTTTGCTGAGCCCCTTTGGGGCACCCCACTTTTCAGGTACCTGAAGTTGAAGAGATTACCACACCGAGTGTAGGTGTGGGGTAGACCAAGCTATGGGAGTTTATTACCAGCTATTTGTTTTTACTTGATTATTGTACCTTTGAGTTTGATTCCTAGTATCTCGGGTTGTATTCGTATTCAGACCGTGACATTTGAGATTTGTACTTGGAGTTAGCCTTGTTAGTCACAAGGGTGGCTAACGGCATTGTAATACCGCCCGGTTATTGTAATTTATTCCGCTGCAGTTTAAGTTTATTTGGGAGCGAACTTCATTCAGGTTATTGGATTTCGGGTTGGGGTGTTACACTACTAATTAAATATATACCTAATTTCTATAAAAATATACTACACATAGATCATAAAAAAGACAATACAATGCATATTCTGAAATTCAGATATAATAAGGTTAAATCAAGCTTTTGTCATATTTATTCAGGTCATTCACGTTTAGGACAATATAGGGTCACTATTAGTTCATGGTATTCGAGTTTGACTAATTTTTAATTACTATTATTTCAGGTCACTTCAGGTTCAAGTCAGTTTCGCGTTATAATTTCCAGGTCATTTTGGGTTTAACCCAATCAGGTTTCAGATTTATTTAAATATTTTTGGGTTTTGGTCAGGTTTTGGGTTCAGGTCAAACGAGCGGATATTCGGGCCGTGTCAAATTTTGACAGCTCTACCCTTAATACAGTAAAGTAGACAATAAGTGCTTAAGTATTAATTATTTTTGTATAGATAGGTGGACAATTTGTGTGCAAATTCCATCACGGAACGTGATGCAAGGGAACTATTCTAGGAGTTTGTCGGTAAGGAGTTCAATAATCCACACCTTAAGACAATACATAGATGCTGATAAAATAGTGCCCAGGTATACCTCAGACGGTCCAAGTTATTGCATTGAAACTAAAACAAAAGCCTTCAAAACAACTTTGGTGGAACAAGTTGAAGAATCTAAAATCCCAAAAAATGAATGATTTACAAGGCATTGAAGATCTTATGGATACTTATCACCTCATCATTGATGAACTTGGGGATAACATAAAATATTGCTTATTGTATGGGGATACATTTCCCAAGGACTGTAAGATCTACAAGAATCACTTAATTGAGTGTTGAAAGGCAGAGAAGATGATTGGTACTAGTTCATCTTTGTTTTTCACGCTACGTAACGAAGGGCTTGGACACTTGAGTACATTGTTGACAAAGAGCCTTTTTAAGGAAATCCAAAATTATATGTATGTTCAGATGCCTATTATACTCAAGGATATAATGAATACCCCAAAATTCTATTTTGGAGCTTTAGGTACTCAAAACACAGTTTTGGTCGCTTCTGATGCTATTATAACAATTGAGCCTTTAAGAAGAAGTTTTAAGGGTTGAGATTAACGGTGGCCATCGAATCTGAATAGAACTGAAACCGATTGGAACCACAGCCGGTTCAGAACCAGAATTGTGGCCAAACAAAGCGAATACAAATACAGCTCTAGGGATTCGGGATCGAACCAGGACCGGAACTGGAACCACCTGGAACCGTCCTTGGATTCAGAACCGCCAGAACTGGAATTGAAACCGGTGGAACCGCCCTGGAATCGATCAAACTAGTTGTTGGTCAAACGTCAAAACGACATCATTTTGGCCGAAACCACTCCAGAATGGGCCGGAACCGATTTTTTTAGCATAAGTCCTTACAGACAAATTATGGAACTGGAACCGCTCCACCAGAACCGGTTCCGAACCCGGATACACAAGTCCTAGAATCGGAACCGTAGCGACCATTAGTTGGGATGTGTTGCACTCGATTTATAATTCCTCTTTCTTTAAATTGGCCCAAAAAGGTATTTTTGGAGATTTTGACCCAAAAGTTGACTTTGACCACTCAAGGGTATTTTGGTAATTTAACCCGAGTCTAGAAATTGACCTATCATGGCTTATAGGCGTGGATATAGTTCATTAATGAATTATTGGGCCATAAATATATAAGGAGTTTGGAAGTTACCTTATCTTAGAGACAAATTTATCTTTAAAGCACAAAAAGTGTCTGTGTGTCCTTAAATGAGATTTTATTCTTTTGGTGATTATTTTATGTGCTGAAAGGATTTATATAATCTTAATTAAGGCCATGGAAGCCATTTAGACAATTTTTTCACTTAGCATTAATTATTTACATGGTAAAATCCTCCTTAATTCCTCAAAGCACAAAAATGTCATTAATGGCCTTAAAGTCTTGTTTACCTTTGGACTATCTTTTATTGATTTTCAACGCGTCCCCCCTTCTAAATGATTCTGGAAGTTCAATATTCAAAGTTACATACTCCTTTTACTTGTCATTTTACTAAATTATACCCTCATCAATCCCTTGACACACATAGTTGTTACTAAGACCTTTAAGTTATCTTTTGACTGTTGGTATTCCTTTTTTTACTGACAGCGCCTCCTCCCTCCTCAATAAGTTAGAAAAATTATTAATCAAAGTTACTCCTTTTATTTATCCTTTCACTAAACTAGACCTTCCAACTTCCTTAAGTTACTTGAAACTCTTCTAAATAACTTAAGTCTTGATTTCTCTTCCCTCACTTCTCCTCTCCTTCATCATTCTGTTCATGTCATTTCTGATACTCCAAGGGTTAGAGTCTCAACCTTGCCCCTTCCTTAATATTTTCCAAATTGTGCTCTAATCTACTTTTGTGTTTCTAGTGAATCTTGTGCAAGTTTCCTCCTCTCTTCGAGTGTTAGGATCTGAAGATATCCTTGGTTCATCTCTTGCTGTGTAGTAATGTTCCCACTCCTTTTTTTTCATCAATCAAGCCTAAAATTTGTTACAATGTTATTGGGGAGTGCTTAGTGCGGGTTTGGTGTCGTTTCGGTGGGGATTACAGGCTGGATATTTAGGTTTGGGGTTAAGGTCGAATTATGTTGGTTATTTTATGTGTCCTTATTGTTATTCTCTTGTTTAATAGTGCTAGGTTGTGATGGATGGTTGACATGATGATCCTTGAGCTTGTTGGTGACTTCTAACTTCAATGAGGTAACCTAGACATCTAGTTTTCCTTGGAGGCGACTAAACTTGCTGTAAAATGTTGGATTATGTGTTGTATTGCTATGAAATTATGACACAATTGTGATAATGCATTGGTTATTGTCGCTTGAAAAGCGTAACTTATTGTCTCACCATTGATAAACTCAAGGATAACATAAAAAACGGCTTATTGTGTACGGCTACATTTCCCGCGGACTATAAGATCTACAAGAGTTGCTTAATTTGAGTGTTGGAAGACAGAGAAGATGATTGATACTAGTTCAATAATGTTTTTCACGCTACGTAATGAAATGTATGTAGATATGCCTATTATATTTAGGGACATAACTTTTAAACTTGCATTTCGTTATGACTGATTACTCCAGATCCATTTGCACCATGCAAAGATGGAGTAGGTTAAGATGTATAAATTTAATGCACACTGACATCAAGATGTTGCACTGTGAAAAAAATCATGTCACTGCTGCTCCCACAACCTTGTTTATCCAGAGAAATAAAAAGTAGCCATCGTACCTGGTCATGTCCTCGAACAGTTGAGCAAGCTCAGAGTCATCGATTTTTTTTTTCAAAACTAGATTCACAAATTTACCTTCTTCTATTATTGGTTGCTTGATCCATCATCAACTTCTTTATCTAAACAAATGTCGTCAACTAGTGAAGATACATGAAGAAATTAAAAAACTTGAGAACTGTCTACAACTCTTGGACATTCGTCACAAAAGGATGCACTATTTCTTACTATGATTGGGCGTTTGACTACACTTCAATATTGGTGACTATCATTGGCTGCAACTGCGCATTAGATGATGATCTCAGGGGAAGTCTTGAACAACCTACTATTACTAGTGGAACTAACCATTAGTGTAGATCCTGAAGAGTTCAGATGAGTCATGCCTTAGCAATGCAGTGATTCAAAGAGTGGCAATGCTTCCTATAACCACACTTACCTTCCACTTTCCCAGTGTGGAATGCCTTAAAATCGTATCTTCAAGTGGTTTGTGGAATGATGGGAATGAAAACTTTCCAAATTACCAATTTGACACATTTGATTTTCACATTGGGCCTGGTGGGAGAAGTAGTAGTAGACTACTTCTGCTTCCTTATAAAAAATGGTCCGTCACAGAGCATAAGTAGTAGTACTACTACTACATCTCTAACCAGACCCAACATGAAAATCAAATGTGCCAAGTTAGTAGTTAGGAAAGTTGTCATTCCCATTATATTTCAGAAACCACTTAAAGATATGATTTGAAGGCATTCCACGCTGGAAGAGTGGAAGTTAAGCTGCTAAGCATGATTTTGTTTGACTCATCAGGGTCTACACCAATGGTTAGTTCCTATATTAATAGTTGGTTCTTCAAGACTTCCCCTGAGATAATCATATCATGATGAGTACCTATAGGCATAATTGCAGCCAATGATAGTCACAAACACCGAACTGTAGTTAAACACCCAATCATAGTAGGCAATAGTGCATCTCTGTGTCACGAATGTCCAAGAGTTATAAACAATTCTCAAGTTTTTCAATCTCTTCATATAACTTCACTAGTTGGCAGCATTCGTTTAGATAAAGAATTTGAAGGTGTATCAAGCAACCAATAGCTGGTGGTAGATTAGTGATTCCAATTTTGAAAAAATCTATGACTCTGAGCTTGCTCAAATGTTCTAGGACATGGTCACGTATGATGGTTAACTTTTTATTTCTCTAGATAAACAAGGTCGTGGGAGCAGCAATGACATGATTCTTTTCATAGTATTTTGAAGTCGTGCATCTAATTTATACGTCTTGACCTTCTTCATCTTTGCATAGTGCAGGTAGATCTGGAGTAATCTAGTAGCGGAACCAGAACTATGAGTTAGGTGAGTCAAAAATATTTGTATTAAAATTTTAAAAGTTAGCAATATTTTTTATAAAATACTTTATTGAAGTTTATATGATATCAGTTATACAAAATAAAACGATGAAAATAGACTAGTATAATCTCTACATCAAATAAGTTATAATGAAATTATTAGGAATATTAAAAAAAACATACTATTCGTAATCAAACCTACTAAGGTTTCGACTATTTTTCTGTCTGAATAATGTCAACATTAATGTACACTAGAGTGAAGCAAAAATTAATATTATTGTGCTTGACATTTTTTTATGTGTTTTTTGAGTCATTATTTAGTAATGTTACTTGTGATTTGTAAAGACAAATATACCCTTCACACTTAGATTAGAGAGTTCACTTGCATGTGTATTCTTTGATGCTTCTTATTACCACTTGGTTTCCCCATTTTCGGGAAGGAAACAAAATTAAATACAGCAAAAGGGTCAAATATGTGAGCTGGATTAGCTTGATTTACAGTAATTAGACTTCGCAAAAGTGACCTGAATCTGAAAAACCGATCCGACCCAACCCGATCCGAACCCAATTTTAAACCAAATGATGTAACCCAAAAATCTGAACCAACTCGAACCAAAACTGAATCAAACCAAAATTTGGTACAACCCGAACTCACCCGATCCAAATTCACCAGAAATCGAATTCATCCAAATGCTTTGTTAAAGCCTAAATCTACTATAGTTGTTTTGAAACCAAAAACCGGTTCAACTATGCCTACTCCACGGCGGTAAGGAACAATAT
The DNA here is from genome assembly GCA_023374045.1 of Limonium bicolor. Taxonomy (NCBI): domain Eukaryota; kingdom Viridiplantae; phylum Streptophyta; class Magnoliopsida; order Caryophyllales; family Plumbaginaceae; genus Limonium; species Limonium bicolor. Next base: position 8,544 of record JAIOTZ010000849.1, read on the forward strand.
TCAATATATATGGGAATAGAATTACAAGTTACAAAAGAGAGATGAGGCACTCAAATCTCACAAAGAAGATAACTCTGAAAAGTCTCACAAATCACTTATAAAAGTGATATACAAAACTCTCTTATATTTTCTCTCACAAAAAACTCTCTAACTCTTAGAAAAGGAGAAGATTGCTTGATGCTTGGATGAATGAATTGTGCCAATAATGAGCCTCTATTTATAGTGGTGGGTGGTCCTTGGAGTCTTCTAGAATAACCATGAGTTACGGTAATAAATCGCATAAAGTTGTCCATAAAATCCACATTAAATGTTGATTATTAACTCTTCACTATTAAAATCTTCATCATAAATGTCTTCAATTAAATTCCTCACCATAAATGTAGACAATTAACTTCTCCACCATAAATGTAGATAAGAATTCAAGGTAAATTTACAATAGGATTAAGGAAATTTCTTACCTACATCCGTCTGTAGCTATCTTGGCTACATATGGGGTAAGTTTCGTAATTTAGAAAAATTATGAGAGAGATATGGGACGGACAAAAATAGAAAAAAAAAGAAACGCGTGTACGACCGAGGTGAAAGTTTGCATTTGTTTTTATTTTATTTTATGTTTTTTCGTTCTTTATCTCAAAATTTTTAAATTGTGGTAAATTTAATATATAATTCCAAAATGAATAAAAAATTATATCATTGTTCACCTAAATTCAAGCTCTTCAAAACAAGACCAGTCATGGATATGTTTTGATAACTTTGAAAAAAAATTATTTTTACATGTATAAGTCGTTCTATATTTTAATGTGAGGATGTATTTTTATTAATGTGAGAATGTATACGTTTTAATTTGACGATGTACATGTTCAAATGTTAGAATGTACATGTTCTTTAATGAACATCTGTACATGTTTGTATGACCTACTATACAAGTTTTCTCCCTTATATGTACATTTTAATCTAAGAATGCACATATTTAATGATTCGTACAGGTTTATGTGACCATCTGTATGTTTTTAATGCGAGGATGTACATGTTTTTACGTGAGGATGTACATGTTTTAGTGAACATTTGTACAGGTTTGTATGACCATCCGTACAAGTTTTCTTATGTGCACTACATGTAAAAATAATTTTTTTAAAAAAATTGACAAAATATATCCATGACTGGTCTTGTTTTTAAGAGCTTGAATTTAGGTGAACAATGATATAATTTTTTTTCATTTTGAACTTATATATTAAAAGTTACAATAATTTAAAGTTTTTGTGATAAAAAAAAAAAAAAAAAAGAAACAAAAAAACAAACGCTCGCGCATCCCTCACTCTCATATCTCTCTCCCAATTCTTGTAAATTACAAAACTTACCACATATGTAGCCAAGATAGCTACATCCACCTTTAGCCAAGACTGGTTGTAGTTTTAATACCAACTATAGGTGTTTTGATTTATAATGTTTTATAACACAGATTAATGTGTATTATTACTATTTTATACTGTAACACCCCTACCGCTAATCCTATGCTTACCGTCCATTCATCCCTTAATTCTATCAGTTCGCAGCGGAAGACTACTACTTACTACGGCGGGTGGTACAACGCCGCTTACCGCCCATACGGCTAGCTAGGCTTACCTTACTTACAGTCACGGTCTGATGATCAAAGTATACCGAGCTACTACAATTACTTACTGATTATAAAAGGTATCATACTTACATTCCTGGATCACCGAGTATTTAAAGTGTATTCAATTACATTCCCCTTTCCAATCTACCCAAAAATAATGAGTTTAACAACGACTCATCTATACCAATGCTTCATCCTCTCATTATCCAAAAAGGTGTACCCCATGGTACACCGGCTAGCAAAAATCTACAGCCGTGTACTACTTAGTACACCATTCATCATTCATTGTTTACAACCAAAAAGAAAACAAAAGAAATTAAGCTACGTCTCTCCACAGTCTTCACCCATCTCTTGTACCTGCGTGTAGTAAAAACATCGCCCCAAGGGGCTCAGCAAAAGCTGCGCATGAACTCCGCATATACCGCGTGCTAGCTAGGGCACGCCGACTAATTAAGGTCAAATAGGCATGCGGTTCATTTTTAACATACATACATGCTTTGCACACAACATACATGCATATACAATACATTACACAATCCAAGATGGCAATATAACAACACACACTTACTTACCTTCACCGTGTTAGCCAATTTACGCATCCGGGTTAATCGGAATGCTATTTACTCTTTTACTCATTACATCTTACTTACTCTTACTTTACTTACTTACTTTCATTTACTTACTTACTCATTCTTACTTACTTACTCATACTCAAGTTAAGTCGGTATGACCTCCGGCCCGGGGACTACACCGTCCCACCACCGGGATTTACTTGACTCACCAATCCGGGATGCTACCCACTTAAGGGATTTGGGCCGCGGACCAGTTTAAGAGTCAGGACTTGGATCCAACCTCTCGTGTCTCCGCATCCTCACGCGTGACCGAAACTATATCGGACTTCTACTCATTCCAATTTAATTACCAATTTAAGTTAGATTGGTTATCTTGTTAGGAATCAGTTAGAAGTCCAAAGTCAACATATTCGGTCACAATACAATATATCATACATACACACATTCATTATCATCCATACATTTCATGAATTATACAAACTGAGATTTAAAGAAAATATTCACAACATACAACACTACATATTCACAAGTAAGCATAATAACTCCGATTCGTGCATTTATCTTAGTTGGTGATCAAATAGCACACAACACACAAATCAGAGTAACCAAGATAGCATACGGGGCATGAGGAATTCATACCATTCACTGTTGTACTTGTATCCGACGTTCCTCCGGTGTTCACAATCCAAGTCCTAACATATACATACAATTGGGTGGTTAATTACCCTTACTTAACCTTACTAACTACTTTACTAACATTTCTTAGTTTACACTTACTAATTCATTATTGTTCAAATACTTATACTTAGGTTATCTACTTACAATTATTTTCTAAGCTTGTTTATGGCCTTAATGACCCTTAAACATCATTAATTATGTCTTAATCATCTTATAATATCATTACCCATCATTTGTCTTGGATGTTACGGGTATGTTTTTGGGGTGGTCCGGGTTAGTGTCTTGGTTTGTAAACCCGGACCATCCCTTTGTAAAACTTTCTGTCGTGTTTTCATGCTAGTCCGGGTTTGTGTGCTGGTTTGCAAACCCGGACAAGTTACAGTATTGCAATATATATATAAGTTTTTGAGTTTGTTTCAATTCCAAACTTCTACCAATCTCTTCCCTAATATTTCTACATATAATCTAGCATGTTTTAACTTTGTTTAAGCATTTTAAACTAGCCTAAACCAACACTATAAAAATCTGTTACATTAACCCATTACTGTAAGTTTTCCTCCTCTGTTAATATTTTTCCTTCTTCAACTAATGCTATAGACTCTTCCATTCTTCTCCCCACTAACTAAATGACTTACAATCTATCCTAACTTAATCTAACAACTCACGTTTTACCATTTACACTCCACTCAACTACATTTCCTTTCCTGTTACACAACAAAGTGAAAAATCCCATTCTTTGTTTCTCTGCAATTCTCTTCTGTTTCTTTCTTTTCTCACATCAACCAAGTCTCTAATTTCTAACCAAATTTTGACAGAGGTTCCCTACATTTCTAAGTGTTCTCACCACATGATTTTGCACACTCAATATATTCACCGCCTGCTCAACATATACATTATTCTCACACCACATTCTAACACCTACTGCACACTCAGCATTTACACTTAGCATATTATTTCCTTGTTTTCAAAAGCTTCAAACTACAATTACCATTCACATTAATATACCCATTCTTTTCCTACGGTTGCAGTGGTTTAGTTCATTGCTAAAACAATATACCTACACATACACCAACACTAAAATTATACAGAGGATTCTCATTACCTTTGGTTTTCTTGATTCTTTTCCTTTCTCTCCTTCTTCTCCTTTCTTGCTCCTCTTTCCTTCTTTGTTTCCTTGATTTATTTAAACCAAGCTACACCATGTAACAAGGCACACACTTACACACCAAAATAAATTTTACTAGGTTTTAAACCCTAACTTATGAGAACTTATTTAAACTCTGGGAACTCTTACCTTGAGCTTCTAATGTTGTTTTTGGGTAAACAGATGATAGTGCTTCAGCTCTCAAGAAGGAACACCACCGGCTGGGTGAGGAAAATAATGGTGTTCACGTGAGTTTGGTTTTTGCAAGGAAAAATTGTAACACCCCAACCGCTAATCCTATGCTTACCGTCTAATCGTCCTATTAATCCTACGAGTTCGCAGCGGAAATATTACATACTTACTACGGCGGGTGGTACAACGCCGCTAACCGCCCATACGGCTAGCTAGGCTTACCTTACCTACAGTCACGGTCTGATGAACATAACGTACCGAGCTACTAAATTACTTACTCAAAACATCATATACCAATACTTACATCATTGGATCACCGAGTATTAAAGTATATTCGATTACATCATTTCTAAGTCCCAAAAATGAGTTTCTAAGGCTACTCATCTATACCAATTCCCATTCTATCAAAATCCAAAAAGGTGTACCCCATGGTACACCGGCTATTCAAAAACTGTAGCCATGTACTACTTAGTACACCCATCAAAATTCATTGTTTACAAACCAAAGGAAAGATAAAGAAATAGAATCGGGTCTTCACATCTTCATCACTCTCGAGTACCTGCGTGTAGTAAAATGGTGCCCCAGGGGCTCAGCAAACGCTGCGTATAAACTCTGCATATACCGCGTGCTAGCTAGGGCACGCCGACTATTTGACGTCCACTAAACATGCTGTTCATTTATTTCATACATACATGCTTTTCATACAACATACATGCTATACAATTCATTACACAATTCAAGGCAACAATATCATAGCATACATCTCACTTACCTTTACAGGTTAGCCAAATTATGCATCCGGGTTAATCGGAATGCTTTTACTCTTTTACTCATTACTTACTTTTTCTTACTTACATTTACTTACTTTCATTCACTTTACTTACTCATTCTTACTTACTTATTCATACTCAAGTTAAGTCGTCGGGACCTCCGGCCCTGGGACTACTCCGTCCCACCTCCGGGATTTACTTGACTCACCAATCCGGGATGCTACCCACTTAAGGGATTTGGGCCGCGGACCATTTAAGAGTCAGGAATTGGAGCCAACCTCTCGTGACTCCGCATCCTCACGCGTGGCCGAAACTATATCGGACTTCTACTCATTCCAATTTAATTACCAATTTAAGTTAGGATGGTTAGCTTGTTAGGAACAAGTTGAAGTCCAACACAATAATAAACGGTCACGGTACAGTACATCATACATACACCATTTCATTATCATCCAAACATTTCATGAATTATACAAACTAAATTTAAGAGAGTATTCACATCAACACCTACATAATCACAAGTATGCATATTAACTCCGATTCGTGCATTTATCTTATTTTGGTGATCAATTAGCACACAACACACAAATCAGAGTAACCAAGATAGCATACGGGGCATGAGGAATCCATACCGTTCACCGTCGTACGTGTTTCCAAACGTCCTTCCGGTGTCACAAATCAAATCCTATGATATGCATACAATTGAATGATTAATCTACCATTATTAATCTCGACTCAACTACTTTTGTGTTTACTAATCCATATTCACTAAGCCTTTACATTCCTTACACTTATATTTCATTTTACTTACTTTCCTTTACTTGTCCATAATTTACATACACATATACATACATATGTATAGGTGGGTATAACATACATATATATATATATATATATATATATATATATATATATATATATATATATGTTATACTATTATAAGCTTACTGTTTTTTTTTTGTAGTATAGGGCCGTCCGACCCACCGTCCCCTGACCCAAGCCCTGGGTCGGACCATTCTAGTAAGGTTCGTTCCCAGAAAATTACCCTGTCCGACCCAGCACTATTCCGTCCGACCCATACCCTCTGGGTCGGACCATTCCAGAAGGTTTTGGTCCTGTCGTCCAAGCTCCGTCCGACCCACGTCCGACTCACCACCGTCTGGGTCAGACGAAGTCAGAAACTTCGACATTGTAAAAATTGCATGTCCGACCCATGTCCGACCCACGGACCTGGGTCGGACCATTCCAGAAAGTTTATGGTCCGTTGTTAAGCCATGTCCGACCCACGTCCGACTCACGGCTCTAGGTCGGACCATTCCAGAAAGTTTGGTTTTCGTTTCTCAAGCCCCCCGCCCGACCCGTCCGACTCACCGTCTGGGTCGGACGGAATCAGAACCTTGCTACAGATGTTATTTTTCTTTCCCAATTTCACCCATTGTTTCCCCAATCTTCCTACGTACATCCTAACATGTTTTTGTGTAATTTAAACACCCTAAATCATGCTAATTAATTTCCTAACTCATTACACACTCCTATACTAACTTACACACCCAATTTCTAAGTTCTCATCCAACACTCACATTGTTTTCTTCTCTAGTTGCAATTGCTACAGATTTTAACTCTCATCCTCTATCTCTTTAGCTCCCTCTTTTAATGTCATTTCTAAGACTTACAATGCACTATAACTACCTTAACTATCTCTCTCAACTTACCCTCCCTTATCTTAATGAAAATCTGTTACACACACTCACCTTAGTCACCTAGTTTAAATTCACTAAGTGTTCTAATCCTATATAAATTTTGACATAACCTCCCCTATATTTTTACACCCCACCACATATTCTAGTTCACATTTTGTTACCCATTTCACCTGTTTCAAAACAGCAATAATGCCCAAGCTCTCAAACACTAATATCAACTACTAAACACTCATAAAATTCCTGCACATTAACACTAATTCCCAATCTGTTTGTAACAGTTTTTAAATTGTTTTCAAAGGTTCAAAACACTTGTATCTTCCTATACATTACACTACTAATATATTACCATTTCCACTACTCATTTCAAGCTACCAAACTGTTACATACTGTAGACACCAAAATTCTCACCCCATAAAGCAAATTCCAAAATAATAAATGAAATAAGAGAGGTCGTCGCCTTTCTTTTCAAAACGTATTAACGTGCTTGCCAAAATGAAACCATCATTTCATTACAAGGTTTTTAAACCATTTTCCAAAGCATTTTAGAAAAAAAAAACTTTTTCAAAAATGAGTTTCCAGTGACAAATCCCAGTTTGAACATGTTTTTTTTTTGTTTCTTTCTCATGTTTAACTCACGTTGCGGTTTAAATAAAATCCCCCATACATGTATTGAATGTTGTCGTGGTGTAACCGGTGGTCCTCTGCAGCAGGCATGCAAGCGTCCCAAGTTCGAATCCAGGTAAGGGCAAAGTTCGTTTTCTTTTTTCCTTTCGTTTTCGTTTTGTGTTCAAACGCGGCCCATGTCCTAGCCAGCCCGTTTTTGTTGTTCAGTCCAAATAAGGGAAACCCTAGTGAGCCACATGTCTGTCCACCTTATACCCTCACATTATAAAACTGATAGAAACCCTACAGTAGGGGACAGGGCGAATCAGTAGACACCAATCCCGATTTGCATTCCATTCTCCCTGTCTGTCGTTGTTCGTTCTTCCGCTTTCGAAACTGAGAGGCAAAAGAACCCAGAAATCCTTTTTGTCTTCCTCCTCCCTCTCGCTTTGAATTACAACTGAAAATCACCACCGATACTCGCCAGCAAATCCCTCCGAATCCACGCTTCGGAGTATTTTTCTTCAACCAAGTCTCATCTTCATTTCCGTCCTCCTCGACTATTCCATTTTCTCGAACTCTCATCCTTCGTAACTTGCCTGAAATACGCCCGTCTTCTCCCGTTCAATCTCGGTTTTGTTTGGTACCGACAGAGTAAGTTGAATTCACCGTTCTCCCGGTCTTCGAATCTCCTCTTCTCTTTAGTTCATGTCTCGTTCGTTTTTACCTTCCTTCCCCTTTCCTTTTTTGCTTATGTCGGAATGTTCAACCAAATGAACCGCAAATGGCGATGGTGTAAAGGGAGAGGAAACCACTGCCCAAGGGTTATCCCGAAACTGGCGCCGGTTCCTCCTTCTTCCTTTCTGTTTTTTTATTTCGCAAACTCGTCGGGTACGCTCGCATGTTTCTTCTTAGTATTTTTGTTGAGACCGGCGAACACGGAGCCCATTATGGGTTTCTGGGTTCATAATTTGACGGGAAAGTCAGACAATATTCCCCTCTCAGTTTCTTTACATTCTTATCGTTTATATATATGTACCCTAATCGAGAGTGTAGAAAATTGTTTTACAGGTTCGTTTTGTCTTTTGAATTTGATATTCTACGTTCTCCGTGAGAACTGGTCTTGAAACTACAGTTTTGCACCGCATATGTTCCATCATTCACGTCCCTTGTTGATGTCGGTTGAGTCCAAGCCAGGTTTAAGGTTCAAAGCCACTGTAACAGTACGATGATCAATATGTTCTCTGTTGATTTCCTTCAATGTTCCCTTATACTGAGATGTGTGTTTCATCAGAGCAGGTTGACTACTATGGTTGTGGTCATTCTGACATTTAGTGCAAACAGATACCTCTTAGTGTGATTTGAGCCGGATTTAAAGGTAGATTGTGGTGATGGCTAATATCGCTTTTGCTTACCAGACGCTTTAGATTCTAATCACCATTATTATTGTGTCTATCGGTGTTTTAGGGCTGATTCACATTTTATTTTGTCTCGCTCAAGTTATATCTTCATCTGTTGAGAGATTGGTGAGATTCTATAATCAGTAGAGAAATGCTGGCATTCTGAGTGTGTTACTATACCACCCTGGTCCATTCAGTCATGGTGATAGATTGTGTCGTTTAATCTGGTTTTAATCATTCTGAAAACGTGGCCTTAACCAGTTTACTTCTCTTATGCAGATATTGCGAATTGTACAGACAGTTAGCTAGCACCCTTTGTCCTTTCTTCTCTTTCTCTTCCTTGTATATTCAATAATCCTTGTCTGTTGAATGCCTGACTAACTTCTTGGTTCATTTTCTTTGGTTTTGTTTTGGTGTATCTTCCTTTTGTTTACAGAACAAAAATTGCTCTTCCTCCGGGTACTGCCTTCTGAACCAAACAGCTCTTAAATTCATGATGTTTAAACTCTTGAATTGGAATCTGAGTGGGATCGCTTGCTAGCTATGTTCCCCTCTGTAAACTCTTCTGTACATATATGTCTGTTTGCTGAGTGTATACGAGTATATATGTACCCGCTTCTGCCTGTTCTGATTAAGCACCCACCATCAATCCGTTGTCCTTCTGGTAATTAACTAAAGAGAAGGCATGTATCCCAGTCTTGTGCATATATGATTATTAGTTCTTTGTTGAAAGTTTTAGAATTGAATAAATCTGGCTTGTCACTTGGATATTTCGAGATTCACCCTGCCTGTATATTATTTTAAATAACTTCTGAACTTCGGACTTGTGTGTGAATGATTAGTCGGCTCTTGAAATCCATGCCTGCTTGCATATCGTTTATGTGGCTCTTGAAATCCATGCCTACGTATTGTTGGTGACTCGTTACTTGTCCTGTATCACTGTAAAACTGCACGGGCTCGTTCTGTTTGGGTTTGTATAAACATTCGGCCCAAATCTAGCTTATTTCGGACCCAGCCCGTAACTAGCCAAACCGGGCTAGGACAGGTGGCCTTAGACAGCCCATTAGGATGACCCCTTTAGTGGACCCTTGGGGCCCATTCTAGAAAAGCTTTTATGGTCAAGGGCTTGTTCACTCAAACGGGCCGTAGAGTCCGGACGGTGAGAACAACCCTTTCTTTTACAAGACTTTCCAAACCACCCCTTAGTTAAGATAAAAAATGAATAATCAGTTTGATCCAAAAAAGAGGCAAATACTGAATAATCAATCCCAAGTTCTTGCATTTTCTCCTCAAATTAGTGATCAGGCCCGAAAATCAAACCTGGCCCAAACCCATGGCCCAACCCAACTTGGCCCATAGCCCATTAGGCCCACCTAATTCGGCCCATTAGCCCACTCGGCCCATTAGCCCATCGGCCCATTAGCCCACTCCCCATTAGCCCACTCGGCCCATTAGCCCACTCGGCCCATTAGCCCACTCGGCCACATTAGCCCACTCGGCCCATTAGCCCACTCGGCCCATTAGCCCACTCGGCCCATTACCCACATCGGCCCATTACCCACAACCCAAAACTCAAAGCCCATGGCCCAGAATCCAAAATAAACCCAAGTCCACAAATCAACCCTTTAGCCCAACATTTTAAGTCCAACCCAAATCAAATCCTCTCCAAATCTCAAAAGAAACTCACCCATCCAATCCAAGTCCACAAAAGTCAAACCAAGTCCACACAAATGTCAAACCAAATCCACAAATGTCAAACCTTGACCAGAAAAACGTTGACCTTGACCACAAAACATTGGCCTTGACCAGAAAACGTTGACTTTGACCAAAAAAAAACGTTGACCTTGGCCAAAAATGTTGACCCAAACATTGACCGACCCTACCTCAGCTTGAACTTTGACCTAGCTCATCTTCCAATACAAGTCAAACCAAGAATCAAATCAAACCCAACTCATTTTTCAGAACTGATTCCTTTCAACTCAAACTCACTTTGTAAATTCCATCCAAAATCCAAAAATCTATCTTCCTAGATTTCAAACAACTATTTCATCCAAATTTCTTCAAGTTTTCAAGAGAAACCATTTTGTGGATTTTTAAAGGAAAAACTCTTCTCACATCACAGAAAACTCTTCTCAAATGCAGAAAGTTCTTCTCACATATACAGAAAGTTTTCTCCTAAAAACATTTCTCAAAATCAGTGTTTCTTCGTCGAGAATTCCGAACAACTTCAAAAGTTTTCTAACTTAGTTTTCAACTCAAATAAACCGTTTTCGGGGAACATGCAATGTCTAACACTTTCCTCCTAGTTAGACATCACTTGTCTCCCTTTCCGAATAAAAAATCCGAGGCGGGGTACTGGGGTCGCCACATCCCTTGTCGCAGTCTGGATTTCTTTAGGCGGGGCATTAGGGTGACAAACCTCCTCTAATTGCAGCCTAGATTTTTACGAGGCGGGGTGCTAGGGATGTGACCGCCTTCCTAGTTGTAGCCCGGATTTCAGAATCGTCTAACTCCCTTCCACTCGATTTCAATATTTTCGGTTTTTAACGTTTTAAAACCCGGGAGTTAGAGACGTTATTAGGGTTTGACCGAGAACATCTCATTCATGGTGTTTCTCTCTAAATCCTATTTTCGACATAAATTCATTGCCCCATCTTTCGAGCCTCGGCACTTACCATTAATTAAGTGTCGTGTTCGAGGGGGTACATAGGGTAATCCCTCGGGATTATCCGCCCTTTTACAACAAAAAATGAATCTTCGATTTTTTTAAAAAAAAAAACTTTAAAAGGCAATTTTGACAATCATTCCTCCAAACAATTCAGTCCACCATCATTTCACTCTAAATTCGAAATATCCCAAAACATCAACCCTTTCATAATCTCAAATCCGAAAAACTCAGGATCTCTCCCAAATTCCAATTGCCTCACATACTCAAGTCATCATTCAAACTCCAACTCACCTTAAACTCAGATCCTCTTGTAAATTCTAGCTTCTCTCGAGCTTCCAAAGTCTCATAGGCCCGAGCGCCTCACAGACTCGAACATTACAATCTCTCCACCATTTTAAGATTTAGACGTCTCGCAAACCCGAGCGTCTCACAGACTTTGATATCCCATACCTCTCATTATATGAATACCTCAAATGTCTCATAGACCCGAGCGTCTCACAGACTAACCTCTCAAACATCTCAAAAACCCTCAAAACCCTAAAATCTCCAAAGAAACCGTGAACTACGTAAGGTCTGATCTCAACATGGAATTGAGTACGTAGGCAGCCCACATAGGGTGCGACCCCATTCCAAACAAAAAACCCTTTTCCCCCTCTAAGGTGTTCTCCATACCTCTCAAAACATTCAAATCCCCTCTGACTCCCACAAACCCTCGACTTCTTCAACTCTCGAAATCAGACTCCTAGTCTTTCATTCTATACTCATTTGAATTCATCAGTTCTTCTTCTTGGCGCTAGCTTGGTAGAAAAGCTCGCCTCATCCACTCGCTTTCTCTCCTCATGTCCTAATCCTATCCTTGGCTTTTAAATGAATCTCTTTAATAAGGTTTTGAAAGAAGGTAATCCCTACAATTGGAGACCGAGGTTTCCTCGGGCACCAATCCGAAGTCGTGGTCATTGCCACTTCCGAGGGGTGTAACCCAGTGCGAACCCACACAGAATCTCTAGCATGACCAGATAAGTCCTATCCATAAGCAACAATCGGAGTCAACCAACGGTTCTTAGAACCCTCATTCCCTTCCTTCCTAGTATCGTAGGTCAAACTAGGTGGCGACTCTAGTCAATCTCCGCCCTTAGGGCATAAGTCCGCGTGGGGCCCATTGAGAGCGGGTGTAGTGCTTACTAGCATTCCCCATAGGCTTTCTGGGAAAGACGGACGATGTAGTAGGTATTTGAGGGATACCAGAATAACGGGTTCTCACCCTCTACAGAATGGCATTTTCTAGGATCTAGGCTTCTTAGTCAGACCATATTTAGATAGACCCCCCCTCATACCGAAAAATCACCCTCCACAGAATGGCGACTCTGCTGGGGAAAACTTGAGTAAGTTTTTCTCATAAACTTGGTCAAGGAGGATGAACTCCATCCAAAATTGTCGGGAATCCCCAACTTCTTTCAAAACCTTCAAGAGATTCATTTCCAAGCCTTTAGGATTACTCTACTCCACACTTAGAGTGTGCTTTGTGAGGATAGTTAGGACAAATGTTTAGAGTTCGAAATTGACTTTGATTATCGCATGTGTGCTTTTGACCTTTGCATGCTTCACTTTTTACTATTGTGTGTTTACTGCCTTATGTTTACTACTCTTCATTCATGATATAATTGCTTATTTGCGGTTTTGTAAATGGCGCCTTCGTAGAAAGGAGCCAACCCATTGTTGCATCGGGTAGTTTAAGAACATGCATTCCTCTGTGTCACCTTGACTATCTGCGGGCGGGATTAACAATTGGTCCACAATTGATTCCCTCTGAGTATGGGTCCTTCGTAGTTAAGGAGTAAACCCACGAGGTGGTATGGCCGTAGTTGTCTACACCTTGAAATAACTCAGGATCCTTTCAAACACCTTTTCGAGTCAAAGCCAGCATGTAGTAAGCTATGAGCCTTCAGTGTCCAGCTGCCTTATCCAGTGTCTAGGATGGGTTTTATGGGTAGTTGCCCCCTTGTATGCCGCCTGTCTGACCGCCCTTTTGTCTTACCCTGAAGATTGCATGGGCTCAGTTCTCCAGGTGTCCTCTGCACCACGGGTGTCTTTAAAGCCCAATGTCGCGCTACAAATTCATAGAGGATCCCGTATTTACGGATACCCATACATGACATAGCGTAGTCAGCGAATAATTTGGACTTTAGACACACCTTATCGTGCAGACGACGGGAGACCCGTTCCCATGCAGTACTTCCCCAAGTTTCCCAAAAGTGAGTGTTGTGATAATCACCGGCCGTGGCTCGTGTGACTGTATTACTTCGGATATCCTGACCTTTCGAACTTAAGCACTCCGGACTTTCTTGATGACATGCCCCACAAGGCGTACCAGAGATAAATCCCGAGAGATGAACAGTGAAGGGACGACGGTTCCCCCGGTGGTATGGAAGCATTGATTGACCTGGAAAGTGATTATCCCAACATTAACACTTACAACTCCACATAAAATCATCCACGATTTACTTTATGCTGTATATGTGTGCAAACAACTTTCTCAAACCAACCTCCTTTAAAACGTTCGGAATTCTCTTTTGCACATCTCTTAAAGCTGTTTTACTAGTTTGTTCAATTTAAAGTCACACCTTATTTTACTCATAAACATTTGGGGGTTTTTATAAAATCTGTCAATTCAGCTTTAAACATTTTTATTTGTTCACTTATATGTTATTTCCAAAACAGCCTTCAAAAATAGATTTCGAAAACTTACTTTCTACAAACGAATTTCAAAACAACATTTTTCACGAAGTAGTTTTGAAAATGGTTTTCAAGTTGATTTCTACAAATGTATTCCAAAATAAATGAATTAGTCCCCATGTTGTGACCCACTATTTTTGAAGTTCAACCCACCTTCAAAAGTAGCGGTCATTACTGTGGAGCGTACCAATCATTTCGTGTTTTCACAACAGTGGTGGATTTTCACATAAGATTTTGTGCTCAGTCATTCACTTTTTCTTTCTCAAAAATATCCCTCATTCCTCTCGTCAGAGCAAGTGAAGCAGTGTGAAGATTGACTATGCGGTTTGAGCCAAAAACTAGGCACACCAGCCCGTGGAGCTAGTCGAGTGATATGAAGACCAACATCAACAGTTTAAACTGAACATCAGAAGAGCATCAATCTGAATCCATCGACGTGAAGACTATCAACAGTCACTCGAGTTTAGGAATGTCGAATATCAGAAGAACACAAACCCGTGGAACAAATCGAAGCACATAAAGACAGATCACATCCAAACAAACGTCAAGTCCAAGTGTGCAAACAATCAGAGGAACACCAGCTCGTATTGCTTGATAGCAGTGTCACTTCGCTGCAAGAGCCCGAAGACGAACTAGCAGCTAGACAAGAGCCGAAGACGAGCGAGCAGTCAGACAAAAGCCGAAGACGAGTGAGCAGCCTGCGCGTAAGTAGCCAACCAGAAGCCCGAAGACGAACCAGTAGAGTTCAGAAGAAGTTTAGCTCGAAACTCCCCCATTTAATGACTTTTAGAATCGATGTATAGCTTTTCTCCTAAGATTCTCTTCTCTCTTATCCATTTCTGAATAGATCACATGTATAGGGTTATACATTCCCTTTGAATTTATTTAGATCAAATGTGTATAGGGTTCCCCGCTCCCTATTTTATTTGCGAATGACCGAGCGCCAAAATCCATTGAGAAAATCCGCCACTTTGAAAACACGGTTTTTTTAAAATTGTTTTCCAAAAACTCGGTTTCTTTTGGCATGCACGTCTTGTTTAAAGAAAGGAACAAACGTGACGACCCTTCATGTTTTATCTATCACTCTCAAAACTTTGCTTTATGGGGTGAAATTTGTGGTGTCTACGGATACATCCCCTTTAAAAGATTGACGAAATAAAGTGACGCCTATCTCACAACATTTTCAAGATAAATAAAAGTCGTTTTTGCACCAACAATCATTCACATTCATCATACAACAAGTTTTTGTTTAACAAAACATACTGATATTACCTCTTCTCCTCCATTCTAATCATTGTGCGTGCAGGTGTTCGTGACAGTCGGCAGCTGGAAAGAAAGAAGACCAGTCTACCTGTAGCAACGGTAGAAAAGATGGAGCGAGCCCCTCGACATGATCAAACAGTTGAAGGTCGATTTGTTCACGAAAGAATGATCCATGACCTTGCTGATGACTTGGAGAAAAACCTGAAGATAGAAGAATTTGTCCAAAGAAGAATAACTAGGGTCTATGCGGGGTCGGATAGCAGTTACAAGGACTCTCCAACTTACTCTGCATACGATGCCTATGAGTTTCAAGCAATGGATCATCACACTCTCTCTGTCCAAGCCCGAACCACACCAAGCATGCCTTCTTCACCTATGAACAGTTCAACTCTGAGAACCCCAACCGCCACCAGAGGGAATTGGCAACCACAAATGGTCTGTGATAAGGGAAAGACCCAACACCCATCTATCTTCCCCATGGTGCGTTCCGGCTTAAACCTCTCCTTGCCCACACAAAAATATGTCATTCCTTGGCAAGTACCTCATCACTCGTCAAATTCAAGCCAACATCTTCAACCAGGAACAATACGGCCCTCTCAAACGCTTGACACCGGCTACCCTGAGAAAGCCATTTCAATCCAAAACCTTGATCTCAGAGCGAGTCTAATGAAAGAATTAGTGAAAGAACTGAAGGCGGAACTAGAGCTAGCCCAACGTTTTAAGTCTGCAGGTTGGGAGCCAACTAACCCGTATCCGGATGCTCGTCTACAAAAGGGCACGAGTCTGCCTGAGATGGAGAAGTATGAGGGAATTGGAGACCCGAGACATCATGTCGACAAATATGATAAACTCATGAATCTCCATGGCCTCTCCGACGAGCTGAAAGCCGCATGCTTTAGATTCTATCTACAAGGACCTGCTTACTCATGGATTATGAGCATAAATCTAAACGGAAAGTCAAGCCATGACCTGTATTTAGATTTCCTCTCTCAATACGGCGACAACTTTCATCATGAAGTTACACGTAGAGATTTAGAGGTCACATGCCAAAATTCTGACGAACCCGTGAGAGAGTTCATAAAACGATGGAGGGTGAAGGCCGGACAAATGAATAATCGACCTAATGAGGAAGAGCAAGTGCAAATGGTAATTTCCGGACTGAAAGATGTGTACCGACATCAGTTGAAATATCTAGGGATATGTGACTTTAGACGATTGATGGCGGCCGTGATTACTTTGGAAGACACTGAAATCAAATTGACTGAGCAACCCGAAATCATGGAAAGAAGGGAACATCCACTCGGACAAAGCTCACAGGGACAACTTTCGAATCTCGGAATGTCGCTCAGCGAAGCATTGAAAATATTAGTCAAGGGAGGTCATCTAGCACTTTTCAATACAAGGTCAAGAATCAAGAAACTTGGGCCACATTTGCATGAATACTGTGACTATCACAGAATCTGGGGACACACCACCGATGAGTGTACCACACTAAAGAACGCAATCCAAGAGCTGATAGACAGAGGAGACATATCTTCTTTAGAGCTAAGACGTCCATCCTAGACCACAAAGGCGCACTTTCCTGAGGCATCACCAAGCCATGCAGGACCATGTGCTAATCCGTGGCGATAGTGACATAAAATAGTTGACTCATGTTTTTAATGTAATGAAAGCATGTGAAGGGTTGCATCCCATCCCTCTCCCCTTTATTTTAACCTACCCAGGAATTTCAGGAGGAACAAGACGATTTTATCATATTGACTAGTGAAGGAATTACCACTCCTTAAGCAGTCAAGATTCGATTAACAGCTAATACATATGGGACCACGTTTCTCCGGGACCCACTCAGCAACTAACCGTCTAAAGAGCCATTGGTGGTGAGAGGAACTTCATGGATCTTCAACTGAAACTGACTCAAGCGAGACTAGGTGTAATCGCACCATTCATGCATTGCATCCAAAACAAAAACATTCAACCAAAATCCAAGATTCAATCATTTTCATTGTCAATACTTCATGCATCTTATACGTAGTAATTCCATATTACCACAATAGATTGCATTGTAGATAGTCGCATTTGCATACTCTCATATCGAAACGACATCTTTGGGAAAATCTTGAGAGATCGATTGAACAGAGTGCGCGAACCGCTAAACTCTCGACCCGTCGACTCACACATGAGTCTAATCAAAATCAGCCCCACAACACAAAATGTGTAGCATGCGAAGAGCGGTATTTTCCCTGGAATTTCAATTGAGTGTATTGGACGATCTACTGAGCGATGAGGGAAGGTAGAGAGAGCCAATCGAGGTAAAACCACGAGCGACTTGTGCTTTCCTTCGGCACATGGAAAGGCACAATTTATAGCGAGATCAATGTCGATAAACAGGATACGAACTGTGATTCATGCAAAGATCCGAGAATAGTAAGAAAACAATCATTGACTAGTGAGAATGACGAGGCACTTAGGAATAAAAATCTTCACAAAACCAAAAAGCTTTGACTGCCCTGTACATAATCCCTTAGTTAGCCCCGCTGAGCCTTTCACGATAAACCTTTTTCTGTGAACTCCACAACATGCCAATCCACGTACATATACTTACTTGCCCTTGCAATAGAGGATCTCGAAAGAGCCGGAGCCATGGTCTCTCCTCTCCATCTTTCACAAAAATAGCAAATAAAATGTTTGAGAAGATCAGCGAGTCAATGAAAACTCCAAAGCTGAAGGCAAAATCGAAAAGCCAAAAGAGTAAGCAGAAAATGTCCAAGAAAGTCGATGAGCCAATGCGATTCCAAAAGCATGAATTAAGGAAGCGAAAATCATACACCGAAAAGGAAGAAGAAGAATGAGAACATCATACACCCAAAAAAAAATGGAAAAAATGAGCAAAAGGACCAATGATGTCCCACCGAAACCAACAAGGATTCTCAAAGATCATCTGTCTAATCATTTCACCCATGGCAAAGACGAAGCATGTCCTCTATTGCACAAAAGCTCCACAATTCCTAAACAAATCCTCCAGTCCCATGTGACATACATCATACCCCTCAGCCCCGTTATAACCCAATAAAAGACCTCTGACTCGTTAGTTGACGAGCGTTGACTAAAAGTATCTGATCTGAAACATGAATCATAAGCTTCATGCTTGTTATCAATATGTCCTGTCAAGTCTAAGGGACCATGAACGAATGAGTGTGACCTTACCCCACAGGTCTTATGAGTGCGAGTGAATCTCCAATCTAAGCACCAAATCATAAACGGCCTACCCCATTGTAGGTGAGGAATTTGTAAGGATCGGAAAGTCCAAAACCTCGAAAAGAAATTCTAGGGAAAATACTGCTCCGAGCATCGAGAGTATCATTACACCATTAGCACACACAGCTACGCTCACAAGAGATTGACCCGCATCCCTCCATGAGAGGAAAGTGATTCATACACTCTAGTTCAGCAATCACTCAAGATCGAACCGAAGATGTCTTATATTTGTAAACCTCATATTAATAGAGATAGGGCCATACCTTCACTTCAAAAATTGCATATGCATTTTGCATCGTATCTAGCATTTAATATCTGCATGCATCATAACCACTTCATTATCAACATCTGACTGGTAAGATTTCTACCTAGTCTCCCTGAAAGTCGACTTCAGTTGCAGTTGTGAAACGTAACTTTCGAACAAAAGATGTCAACTAGAGCCATCCTTGACCATCATCAAGCTGTATCGAACCATCTTGGAGCCATTCTGGGCTATACTCGAGCTACATCGAACCAAACAGGAGCCACCCAAAGCCATTCGAAGATCATCCCTGAGCCGTCCAGTGTCATTCACGAGTCACACCAGGACCAGCCCTGGAGCAACATCGAGGCCATCTCGAACCAAGCTGGAGCCATGCGGGAACCATCCTCAGACATTGAGACCATCCATAGAAATACACAGGGGTCATCCTAACAGTCCGAGAACAATATGGGAGCCACCTCAAATCCATGTCAGAACCATTTCGTCCAAGACTTTGCTCACAGAGTATCGAACTGCGTATGGTCTGATCTCAATATGGAATTGAGTACGTAGGCAGCCCATCCAGGGTGCGACCACCTCAAAGGAAAAAACTCCCCCTTTTTCCCCTTGGAGTCACATTGAAGCTATTCCGGAGCCACACCGAAGCCATTCATCACCACAAAAAATATCAATCACATCAAAACCCACTAATCACATCAACCCCCCCATTCGACTCAAAATCCAATCCAAATCGAATCCCACCAACCATCTCGATAATCTCAATCAAAATCGAAACCCACCAGCCATCCTGAAAATCTCTAACAGAATCAAAACCCACCAACCATTCTAGAGCCGTAGCTCACAATGGAGTCATGAATCATACAGGAGCCATCTGACCGCATTGGAGCCATCCGATCATATCAAAATCTTCGAGTTCCCGAAGTCACTCCTTCACAAAAAAAACCATCCATTCAATAACCAATCACAAAATCACCAAAACCAAAATAAAAGAAAAAAACTCAGGAGCCATACCGGAGCCATCTCGAAACTCTGGAGCCAAGAGTCCTACCAAATCCTGAAACCAAAGTGCACATCGGGTGAGACTGTCAAAAACAAAATCGAAACATAAGTCCCACACTGACAAAGTAAAAGGCGACATCAATAGAAAGCATTCGACCATCTCATCCCTCACGGAAGCAACCGAAAAGCATCCAATCCCGGTGGATCAATCCACAATCAAAGTCATCCTCAAATCAATCTACCACCACAAACAACTTCAGATCAAGCTTTCACCACAGCGAGTTTCGTACAACTCCATCAAAGTATTATAGGCTCGTCATAAGTCCTATAGCTAGATGTCAAGAGGTCTAGTTGAGGCACTCCTAAGTCCTCGTACTTTCAATCGCATTCTAGGCTCGTCATAAGCCCTAGGATTGGATATCAAGAGGTCCAATTGAGGCACTCCTAAGCCCTCGTGCACAAACAGGGAGTTCGATTCGATTAATGCATTTGTTAACCAAGTCATCATTCTCATTTCATTGCATGTGGGAATCCTTTCAAGGGTACCACAAAATCAATCACGTCGTTCGATCAATTGTTTCACTCAAGTTTGAAGTATAATCTTCATTTCACTCAGGTGGCCTTTCAGTTGCAAAACTCTTTTACTATTCGATTCGCCTTTTTGATTCAAACCTGCTAGTCAGCCTTTGCGCTACTAGTGCGGTCACAATTTCGTTTTACACCCGCTAGACAGCTATTGTGCTACTAGCGCAGTCGCCTTTTCGTTTTACACCCGCTAGGCAGCTATTGCGCTACTAGTGCGGTCGCATTTTATTTTACACCTGCTAGACAGCTATTGCACTAGTGCGGTCGCATTTTAGTTTTACACCTGCTAGACAGCTATTGCGCTACTAGTACGGCCGCCTTTCGTTTTACACCTGCTAGACAGCTATTGCGCTACTAGTACGGTCGCCTTTCATTTTACACCCCTAGACAGCTATTGCGCTACTAGTGCGGTCGAATTCTTCATTTTACACCTGCTAGACAGCTATTGTGCTACTAGTACGGTCGCCTTTCATTTTAACACCCTAGACAGCTATTGCGCTACTAGTGCGGTCGAATTTTTCGTTTTACACCTGCTAGACAGCTATTGCGCTACTAGTACGGTCGCCTTTCATTTTACACCGCTAGACAGCTATTGCGCTACTAGTGCGGTCGAATTTTTCGTTTTACACCTGCTAGACAGCTATTGCGCTACTAGTATGGTATCGAATTTGCATTCTAGGCTCGTCATAAGCCCTAGGGCGGGATATCAAGAGGTCCAGTTGAGGCACTCCTAAGTCCTCGTGCACCCTAAACCAAATCGGATTGTTAGTATTATAGGCTCGTCATAAGTCCTATAGCTAGATATCAAGAGGTCTAGTTGAGGCACTCCTAAGTCCTCGTACTCTCAATCGCATTCTAGGCTCGTCATAAGCCCTAGGACTGGATGTCAAGAGGTCCAGTTGAGGCACTCCTAAGCCCTCGTGCACCCCAAACCAATCTATTGTTAGTATTCTAGGCTCGTCATAAGTCCTAGGGTTAGATGTCAAGATGTCCAGTTGAGGCTCGTCATAAGTCCTCATACTTTCAATCGCCTTCAAACATTCATAGCCGCATCCCATTGCACCACAAAACCGTAGTGAGAATTTTTGGCGCCCTCTCAACCTTGATCCAATTATGCAAAAGTTTTGCAGAATTGAATCAAGGGGAGCCATCTGTAGACACCAAAAATTCTCACCCCATAAAACAAGTCCCAGAGTGATTAACAATAAATAAGAGGGGGCGTCACCTTTCTTTCCAAAACGTATCAACGTGCGTGCCAAAACGAAACCATCATTTCATGGCAAAATTCTTAAATCATTTTTCAAAAGCATTTCAGAAAAACACGATTCTTCGAAACGAATTTCCAACGACAATACGGTTTTAAAACCGTCCATTTTCATTTTTGTTACGTATTTATGTTATCATATTTATTGCCACTTTTAAATTATTTTCTAGCATTTACTATTTATTTTATCACCTTCATTTTCATTATTATTTCTATCATTTTATGTACCTTTACTACTATTTTATCTATGTTAGTATATTTCGCCACCTGTACATATTTGATTTGTTCGTAGTCACGAGCGTTTTATCTTCATTATGGGTATTATATTTATTATTTCATGTACTTACTATAACTTTATTTCATACTTTATCACATTTTCATTTTATTTATTTACATTCCTTTGTTTCACTGTATATTTCCATTTGAAACAAATAGATTTTTTTTAGAAACATTATATGACTCGAATTCGAGTTTTTAGTTTATTTCTTGCATGTATATATCGAATTCTAGCATAGCCAAACTGGCTAGAGTGCTCACTTACGGGTCTTTAGGTCTGGGGTTCGAATCTTGCAAAGGGCATGGGCGTTTTTATTTTCCCTTTCAGCATGCTGTAGACCTCTAGTCTTACTTTCGATATTGGAATACTGAGTTCTGTCATAGCGTGACTGGGTAGTGTACTCTGGAGGTGGGCAATTGCCCAGGGTTTGAATACTGGGAAGAGCAATGGAGCCTTTTATTTTCTGTAGTGCCCGAATTCATCTTGGCTTACTAATATTGGACCGGATTTCTATTCTCATTTTTGTCTCAAATAAAGCCCAAAGCTACCTAGTAAAGCCCGTTTTTGTTGTCTAGTCCAAATAGGAAAAAACCCTAGTGTGCCACATGTCTACCCACCTCATACCCTCACATTATAAAAAACTCCTCAAATACCCTACAGTGCAGGGAGGTTTTTTGGGCAAGCCGGCGCTAATCCCCATTTTATTCTCGATTGTCCGATTCTCTGTTTGGTTGGCTCTTCCCAGTTCAAATTCGAAAAACAAACTTAAACCCAGAAACCTTGTCTCCTTCGATCTTCCATCCTTCTTTCGTTCTCCCGTCGTGAATCACCCTGAAAAACTCTTCAATCGACACCACCACCATTGCCGAAAATCTCCTCTGCTCCTCGTTCCTTTATCTTCACCAGTAGAGATAGTAAGTATGCCCCTTCCGCTAGGAGCTAATCCCGAGCTCGTCATCTCCTTTTCCTTTCTCTCTTTTCGGTGTTCTTCTCCTTCTTCTATTTTGTTCATCTTCTTCATGATAGCCAAATGAACTACAATGGTGATGGCAAATGAAGAAGGGAGAAACTAATAATCTGGCCCTATCGGAAACTTGTTTCTGAAACATGGGTCATCTCCTCTCTCGTTTTTTTTTTATTTTACGCGAATGCTAATACTAGAATTTCGATTTTGCTCCGTATATTTACCTTGGCTCATTACTTGTCGTCTCCCATGGACACTACCAGATGAACCCGACATAAGGGTGATGGTTTAGTATACGACTCCATCGGACCCTTGATGCTAGTGTCGTATCTCTCTTCTTCTCCTTTTCGTTCGTCATATTTTGAATGATTCTGAGTATTTTGACGTTAATCTTTAGATGTGTATGTTAATTCTGAGTGATTTTGAAACCCTCCGGTAGTCTCTGGTATTCTCCCATTTGCAATGTTGTTGCTCTTTCGTTCCAGGCATACCCCACCGTGTGGATTTAAGGCAGATGGATTAAGGAATTGAAGTTCCACGCTAGCACTTTGTATCTGCTCCTTAGATTTTGCTCGCTATTGTTGTTTCAATATCTCTGTCTGCTTCGTATAGTACCCCAAGTTTCGTTAATGCTTGAAAGAACTGTTGATTCACCAGAATTATGGTAATCCATCGGTTTGTGTCCCACGTTGATGCTCTTAAGTAAACAGAAGTAGGGAGATGATTCGTCTTCCTTGCACTTGGGCTTTCTGATTTCAGAGTCCCACTCCTCATTTGTTGCAATATTATGCTTTGATGATATATTTAAATGATGCATTATCCCTCAACTCTACTTGAGCTTCTGTGTTCTTCCATCAGAAACTCATTGTTGCTTGACTTGTTATCTGTGTATAAGAAACTCCATCTTGCGTTCTGGCAGGTCACTCGATGACCATAAGATTTGTCCTCAGGGGTTTTAGTGATAACAATGGAACCTCACTCTTCCTGCTTGATTTTCTGTGTTGAACTAACCGTTATTTTTCCCTTTGATTATACTCGGTTGTTTATGCGTATGAACCTAATCCAGTTGAAGTTTTGTTGGTGTAACTAATTCGATTTGCAGGAATATTGTGTTTGCCCTTCTCCTGGTATAAATTGTAAACTCAAAACGGTTCCTGATTCTCATACTCTGGTGGCGTGTTTTGGCAATAATTAGTCTGTATGCTAGTCATTGTGATAATGCTTTTTAAACGCCCTTGCTGTCGTGATAGAAGTATCTGTGCTGGTAGTTGCGCTTAGGAACAAACACTGGCAGAAGACTGCATCTCAGTTTTGTTTGACTTTGATTCTTGGCACTAGTCTGCTTTACGAGTTGACCAATCCCCTTTCAAAGGAAAACTTGTTCAGTTGGGAGCTCTTGTGCACCTCAGCCCCGTGGCAGATTTCGATTCCAACCTCTGTTTAGAAACAATTTCTGAGTTACCCCCACTCTTACCTCTTACTGTTTGTACATTTGATCATAGCTTACGACTCACTGTTTCCCCGTTGTCGATTTGCTTCTTTTAGGAAAACTCCAGTGTTTCTTCTAACGGTACATGCTTGGAACTTGAATAAATTTATACTCCTGTGAATCAACGTGTTTGAAATGTGCAATGGATGTTCTAGTTAGTTTCCATGATTAGCATGCTATTTGATATATGCGCTTTCTGTAGTTGGATTAACTCACGTTCATGTGGCTCTTCATTGGCATGTTCCGGTTCGGCAACTTCTTATATCTTATTCCGGGTTTGAATTGATGCGTGATTGCTAATGATTTTTCTTGTCTCAGTATTTTAGTCTTGACAGAGAAATGTAAATAAAATCTGACTTAATTTCTTTCCTAAAGCTGAGTTCATGTTATTCCCACTCGCTTAAGCATCCTACATTGGTCTAATTGACAAAAACAACGGAAAGGTTTTAATCTGAGCTTAGGTTTCTTCCATCAGCAACTCACGCAGCAGGATTCATCTTGTTAGTTGTTTATTTTGATAACTCTCGCATGTATATTGCTTTGATAATTCCTGAGATTCAGTCCTGTGTATATATGATTTATGGATAGCTTTTGAAAGTCATGCGAGTATATAAATGGTTTACGTGACTTTATTAAAATTCATGCCCACTTTTTTGGCTTATTGTATGGGCTTGTTCTGTTTGGGCCTGTACAAACATCGGCCCAAATCTAGTTTATTTCAGATTGAGTCCATAACTAGCCAAACCGGGCTAGGACAGGTGGCCTTAGACAGCACATTAGGATGACCCCTTTTAGTGGACCCTTGGGGCCCACTCTAGAAAAGCTTTTAGGCTCAAGGGCTTGTCTCACTCAAACGGGCCGTAGAGTCCGGACGGTGAGAGCAACCCTTTCTGTTGTAAGACTTTCCAAACCACCCCTTAATTAAGATAAAAAAAACTCAAGTTCTTGCATATTCTTCTCAAATTAATGATGGGGCCCAAAAGAATCAAATTAATCCAACATCCAAAAATCAAATAAGGCCCCCTTTGGCCCAAATAAAAAGCCTAACTCGGCTTAAAACCCCAAACAAAGCCTAACTTGGCCCATGTCCTATCAAGGCCCAAACCCAACTCGGCCCATAGCCCATTCAGGCCCAAACCTAACTCGGCCCATAGCCCATTCAGGCCCAAACCCAACTCGGCCCATATCTCATTCAGGCCCATTTGCCCTGACCTTAGCCCATATCCTATCGAGGCCCAAACCTAACCCTTTCCATATTAAGCCCAAATCAAGCCCACAATTCAAATCAAGTCAAAAATCCAAATTAGGCCCACAATCCAAATGTTGACCTTGACTTGAAGTTGACCTTGACCCGAGGTTGACCTTGACCTGAGGTTGACCTTGACCCAAAGATGACCTGGCCCGTTTTCCAAGCCCGGCCCAAATTAGATCCAATCTCAACTCAACCCAATCTCATTCAAGCCAATTCAATCCAATTCAAACTCAACTTGTAGATCCCGTTCAAACTCTAAAAAAATTCAAAAACATTCCTCATTGTTCAGCTTTAATTTAAAAATCCTGAAAATCTCTTTTCTCATATTTTCAAACAATCATTTTATTCAAATTTCATCAAGTTTTCAAAAGAAACCATTTTGTGTAATTTTAAAGGAAAAACTCTTCTCACATCACAGAAAACTCTTCTCAAATGCAGAAAGTTCTTCTCACATATACAGAAAGTTTTCTCCTAAAACATTTCTCAAAATCAGTGTTTCTTCATCAAGAATTCCGAACAACTTCAAAAGTTTTCCAACTAGGTTTTCAGACTCAAAACTAAACCGTTTTCGGGGAACAGGAAATGCCGAACACTTTTAAAACGTTTTCTCCTTAGTTAGACATCACTTGTCTCCCTATCCAAAATAAAAATCCGTGGCGGGGCACTGGGGTCGTGATCTCCCTTGTCGCAGTCTGGATCTCTTTAGGCGGGCATTAGGGTGACAAACCTCCCCTAATTGCAGCCTAGATTTTTACAAGGCGGGGTGCTAGGGAAGTAACGACCTTCCTAGTTGCAGCCGGGATTTTAGAATCGTCTAACTCCCTTCTACTCGATTTCAGTATCTTCGGCTTTTAATGATTTAAACCCGGGAGTTAGAGACGTTATTAGGGTTTGACCGAGAACATCTCATTCATGGTGTTTCTCTCTCAATCCTATTTTTCGACATAAATTCATTGCCCCATCTTTCGAGCCTCGACACTTACCATTAATTAAGTGTCGTATTCGAGGGGGTACATAGGGTAATCCCTCGGGATTATCCGCCCTTTTTTTTTACAACAAAAATAATTTTTCGGATTTAAATACTTTAAGAGAGACAATTTTGACAATTATTCCTCCAAACAACTCAACCCATCATCATCTCATCTCAAATCCCGAAACATCCCAAAACCTCAGCTCTATTGGAACCTCGAACCCGAAACACCCGGGATCTTCACCCAATTATCAATTGCCTCACACACTCAAATCATTATCTAAACTCCAAATCATTTCAAACTCAAATCAACTCTCAAATCCCGACTTCTTTCAAACTTCTATAGTCTCATAGGCCCGAGCGCCCCACAGACTCGAACATCTCAATCTCTCCATCATTTTATGATTCAAACGTCTCACAGACCCGAGCGTCTCACAGACCTTGATATCCTATACCTCCCACTACATGAACATCACAATGTTTCATAGACCCGAGCGTCTCACAGACTAATCTCTCAAACACCTCAAAAACCTTCAAGACTCCCAAATCTCCAAAAACCCAAAAAAAGTGAACTACGTAAGGTCTGATCTCAACAGGGAGTTGAGTACGTAGGCAACCTACACAGGGTGCGACCCCACATCAATCAAAATACCCTTTTGCACTCAGCCATCTCTCCTCCAAACAATCTCATACACTTCCAACCCTCGAATACCTCAAAAAACTCAACCATCTTAAAGGCCCTGAACTACGTAAGGTCTGATCTCAACAGGGAGTTGAGTACGTAGGCAGCCCACACAGGGTGCGACCCCATTCCAATAAAAAAAACTCTTCTCCCACTCTAATGTGTTCTCTATACCTCTCAAAACACTCAAACCTTCTTCGGCTCCCACAAACTTCATACTCTAAGTCTCGTCTATTCACTCATCCCCTAACTCTTACAAAATCTTCATTCTATACTCATCTGAATCCATCAATTCCTTTTCTTGGCGCTAGCTTGGCAGAAAAGCTCGCCTCACCCGCTCTTTATCTCTTCCTGTTCTAATCCTATCCTAGGCTTTTAAATGAATCTCTCTAATAAGGTTTTGAAAGAAGGCAATCCCGACAGTTGGAGACCGAGGTTCCTTCGGGCACCAATCCGAAGTCGTGGTCGTTGCCACTTCCAAGGGGTGTGACCCAGTGCGAACCCAAACAGAATCTCTGGTATGATCAGATAAGTCCTATCCATAGGCAACAAATCACAGAGTCAATTAACGGTTCTTAGAACCCTTCTCCTCCCTTCCTAGTTCCTTAGGTCAAACTAGGTGGCGACTCTAGTCAATTTCCGCCCTTAGGGCATAAGTCCGCGTGGGGCCCATTGAGAGCGGGTGTAGTGTTCACTTGCACTCCCCTTATGCTTTCTGGGAAAGACGGACGATTTAGTAGGTATTTGAGGGATACCAAATAACGGGTTTTCACCCTCCACAGAATGGCAGTTTCTAGGGTCTAGGCTTTTTAGTCAGACCATATTTAGATAGACCCCCCTCATACCGAAAAATCACCCTCCACAGGACGTAAATGAAATTTGACCTAATTCTGCCTCCGAAACCCTAGTTTAGGTAGCTTTTAATTTCACTTTAATTTTCTGTCAAAAAATGCTAAAAAACACAAAAAACAGAAGCTCGCGCATTTAGGTTAAAACGACTCGTAATAAGCCGTAAATAAACCAAGTAGAGGAAAAACGACCTAGGAAGGGTAATGAAAGTAATTTGAACCCTAAATAAGTCGAATACCAAGCCCCCGAAATCTACCTTTCCTGATTTATTCTAGGTTAAAATTAGGTGGCGACTCATAATAGGTTCCAGTGAGCTAGCTTAGGTTTTTATAATTATTGTTATATGACATAGTTATTAATCTTAGGTTATAAGTGGACCTAAAACCCGATTAGATCCTAATCAACTTAATCCACATAGGATAGGGTTTAAAATCGAGGCTCACAGACTGGCGACTCTGCTGGGGACAAACTTCTTAATTTTAACTTGTTTAATTTTAAGAAAGAGGGCTTAACTCGAAAATGTTTACTTATGGCTTTAATTCTTTGTTTGTTTACTTTTGTGCGCAATTTAAATTTCTGTACCTTTGCATCATATGAGAGCGAGGGTCCATGCAAACCTATTCCACCCCGGGACCCGTTTGAGGGTCCCCTGTCAGGGACTCACACCTTTTAGGTGATGTGAATAAGCGGGGAAAAGAGGAGGATGTCGTCTAACCACATCCCCTTAATACCTGGGCTTTTGCCCCAAGCGTTTTCCTGGCAGTGCCCTTACCTAGCCCATTGTTTGGTCAGTCAAAGACCCGACCGTAGACGCACACCTTCAGGTGATGTGAAAAAAAGTGGGGAAGCCCAAAGAGAATAGCGTGCAAGCCCTATTCCTTTGGAGCGACCTGGGCCCGCGCCCCAAGCACCTCTCCGGATCGATCCATACCCTGTTTGATTTAAGCGTTTAGTAAGGACATGTTGAATTTGTGTGGGCCTTGTTTACCTGCATGATCGGCCCACTACCCAGCCTAGAAATTGATAAGAACTTCTCCTACGTCAACTCAGCCCAACCCGATATCGCGGCTTTATTGTTTGCGGCCCAAGGACCCTGCTTGATTTAAATGTATGGGTTATTTGTTCGGGCTTCGGCCCAAAAGTTTAATTTAGGTGATTTATCTTTCAGCCCAATTTGAGTTATCCAATTAGTTCTAGGCCCATAAAAAGAATCCACGAATTTGAAATAACTCACAGGTCCTGAAAAAGTTTTCTTCAGCTTAGCAGCCATCTTCTCTGATCCAAAGAAAGTTAGGCCCATTTGTGATCTAGGAACCATTCCAGCCCATGAGCTTCACTCCAGGCCCAAACACATCCCGGCCCAAGGGCTCATTCTAGACTAGGTAGACTTCTTATTCGGGCCCTAGCCCCAAACCCTAGATCTAGATGTCACCTCTCAGGCCCAATCAAAGCCTTCTGTTTAGATTGCAGTCCAAGTTCCAATTCATAGTCTGAAAGATACTCCAGCCCAAACACCTCATTCTCTGGGTATCCTGGCCCACTTGCTTTCAGCCTAAGTCTGTTTCGATCTATCTTGTGAAGCGTCATGTTTCAGCCCACTTCCTTTTGTTAGCTAATAATGGACATCTTGGACATAGGTAGACTCAAGTTCCAAGTGCGGTTCAATCGACATGGAAGCCCAGCTCGCAATTTTGGAACAAAAGCACATGGCCACCATTGAAGCCATGGAGCAGAGGCATAGTGCTGCCATGGACGCCGTGGAATCTAACTACGTTGCTGTTATCAAAGAGTTGAAAGCAAAGGCTCTTTCCCTCGAGTCCGAACGTCAAGCTCGGGATGAGTTAGTGGACAGGCTTCTCAACACCCTTTATGACTGCATTGAAGTTGGCTCCATTAGGGTCCGAGGATCGAAGGGGAATGTTAAAGAAATTGCTACAGAACTCGGGAAAGTGATTAGGCAACCGGGAGCAGCAACTTGCATCCAAAGCTGCACCCGCAAGAGAACCAGGCAACATGAGGAAGACAACGATCAACAGTCAAGAGGACCTGGTTGGAGCGTTGGGACAGTAGAACCACCCCGACAGAATTCTCACAGAGAGAGTTTACAGACATCGGTCGAACACCAAGACAAGCACTTGAAGAGCTTCGAGGAAGATATCCGATGCAACCGCTCGCCCTGAGGCCAGGAACTACTCATTTGGGGAAGGATCTTAATCAATTTTGTCACTTCCATCAGCTGCCCGGTCACGACACTGACCACTGCAGGGCCCTACAACACAGAATCCAGGATCTAATTGACCAAGGGCTCCAATTCTAAGAACATGGTGGAGAGCGCAGAGCACGTATGCCCAAGCGTCATCAGAAATGTTATTTTTTTTAGTGTGTTTCTCATTAAATGCATTTCTTTTCTTGATTATTTGTCTTTCAACTTTTGCAGTAGTTAGTTCCCTTGATCATTTTCGGTAGTTTCCCTGAGTTTGTAATTTCCAACATTATTCTTTTTGTTGAATAAAACATAGTTCCATTTCCATAATTTTTGTACAAAGCATTATTCATTAATTTGAAAAACTAAAAAGAAGCACTCACGTCTTTCAAGGATCACGAAGTAATTATTTTCTGACTATGCAATGGAATACAAAGACTTGCATTTTGTCTCTGAAAATTTGAACATGTCCAACCAAACACCACTACTCACCCCAAAACATCCAAGCAACCCACGAAGCGGTTCAAGTCTACATTTGTCAAATTGTTGTTATAAACCCTGGATTAATACTGGGGGCAATCTGAGTTTAAGTTCATCTTTCACCTTTCGTTTAAATATGCGAACAAGTCTCAGAGTGAGAACTCACGAGAGTGACTTGAGCGGAAAAACCAAGAGTGAACGAGCATGTCATTTTTACACGACTCCAGTGAGGCCACATTCAAAGGTGAGGTAAACGGCATAACTCCGACCGAAGGAGATAATTTGTAAATTTACTCTTAGACCTGCGAAAAGTAACAACGAACGGATACACAACTATCAGGAATGGCGAAGCACCTAGGTACAACACCACATAGCTAAAAGCTTGTAAACCCTGACATTAAACCCTAGGCACCCCTGCTGAGCCTTTCATATATCCCTTTTCGATGTTGCAAAGCTCCACAGAGCAAGCCAGCCCGTGATGAATAACCAACCCGGTGACCAAAGGAAGCGAGGAGCCTGACTCTCAGATAACGTTTTCATCAGTCCAGAGAAGCAAAGCCGCTATCAGCATGACGAAGTGATCCGTAAATGGTCCCTAAGTGACACAGGATCAAAAGAGCTCACATCAAAATAGCTCTCAAAACTCAAAACCGGGAAACACAAGAACCCCGAAGGCAAAGTCAAGAAAGGATCAAACAAAGAGGCAAAACCAAAGTGCCTCGAAGAAATCCAAAAGACGAAAAGAGAAATGGTGTAAAGGACAACTTCAAAGTCCAAGTCCAGAAGCTCAAAAACAACGTCAACATGAAGCAGTTAGACGACTTCAAGACAAGGAAGATGAATCTGAGAGAAGACGTAAGTTGCAGCTTTGGTCTCCCACTTAAGCTCCACATACCTCAAATATCCCTCCATGGTCCCGTTGTCCTTCATCACACCCCGTGGCCACGTTATAAGCTTTAAAGACTTCCGACTTGATAGTTGTGTGTCCAATCACGTGAAAGTAACAGATCAAATGCGTAAATCCATCAAATATCGAATTCAATGGTCTAGAAGTTGTGACTGTGGGTGAGGAACGAGTGCAAGCACCAAACACGCCGAGTGTAGGTTAGGAAGCACCACATAAAAACATAAGCCCTGACCCTATGAGGACGAGACTCGTTCGCACGTTTAATAAAAGAAAATACTGGGGGCAATCGATCGGAACGATCGATTGCCACGAACTCTAGCTCAGATTGTCTTAAGGGAAAAATACTGGGGGCAATTGTTGGTTCCAACAATTGCTATGACAACACCAATTGGAACCCAGAGCTTAAACATCACCACCACCATCACACACCACCGGCCCGCATAAGCCCTTACCTCCACATCAAACACCACAGGCCTACATAAGCCCTTACCTTTACATCATACACCATACCCCACCGATGGCATGTTCATCTCCTAGGAGATAAATTACAAGTCCGAAGTCTATGGTTAGGAAATGATAATTTCGCTTTCCTTTTCATTAAACAGATCATTCTTCAAACACTACCACGTTTGGCACCTCTTTCAGCAATTTCTTGTTTTGGACAAATTTCTTACATACACTTTGATCGTATTTTGACATGCACATCCTCATTGCCATGTTTGGCACTTTCATAATCAACTTTGATCTTGATCATTTGCATAAAATTTACCTTGCATCTATTCATACGAGATTTCTTGTCACCACGAAGATACAGATTCTTCAGAGATACAGATTCTCAGCCGAAGATACAGATTCTTCAGAGATACAGATTCTCAGCCGAAGATACAGATTCTTCAGGGATACAGATTCTCAGCCGATGATACAGATTCTCAGCCGAAGATACAGATTCTTCAGAGATACAGATTCTCAGCCGAAGATACAGATTCTTCAGGGATACAGATTCTCAGCCGAAGATACAGATTCTTCAGAGATACAGATTCTCAGCCGACGATACAGATTCTCAGCCGAAGATACAGATTCTTCAGAGATACAGATTCTCAGCCGAAGATACAGATTCTTCAGAGATACAGATTCTCAGCCGAAGATACAGATTCTTCAGAGATACAGATTCTCAGCCGACGGTACAGATTCTTCAGGGATACAGATTCTCAAGGATACAGATTCTCAGCCGAGGGTATAGATTCTTCAGGGATACAGATTCTCAGCCGACGATACAGATTCTCAGCCAAAGATTCAGATTCACCAGAGCAGCAGAACTCACCCGAATAGAAGAACTCGACCCAATACCAATTTTCAATCACTGATAGGTAGTCAACGCCTCAGAATAGCTTGACATCACTTCATTCATTATAGGTAGCCAGCGCCTTAGAATAGCTTGACATCATCTCATTCATTATAGGTAGTCAACGCCTTAGAAAAGCTTGACATCATATCATCCTTATAGGTAGTCGGCGCCTTAGAATAGACTGACATTACTTCATTATTACCTTTAGGTGGTCGACGCCTTAGAACCGCTCGACACCCTTCCACTTTACTCATAGGTAGTCAGCGCCTTAGAATAGCTCGACGCAACTTGTCGGATTGCACGTGCGGTCTTTTAAGATCCAAAATTTTGGGGTATCGCTCAAGCATCAACTAGCCTTTTCATTTCCATTACAAAGTCTAGTTGACGGGGGGCAATCTGTTATACCCAAAATTTCAACCCCCCGGAAGAGAGTCTCTACTAATAGGCTATTAGTGAGGGTTCCCAGTTCGATCGGCACATTTCAAAGTACTAGGGACAGCTTAGTCATCTCCAGGGGCATTTTTGTAATTTTTCAAGACTCTTAAGCCCCCTATAGGCTTTCTCTCTCCTCCAAATAAGGGTCAAATCAATTCAAAATGCTTTGAAATTTTAACCCATGATAGAGGATGACATCTGAAGCATAATGGCGTTGGAATTTTGATTTTTCGAATTTCCAATAATTTTCTAGCAATTTCTGACTGAATCTGACGAGAAATTGAATTTAAAAATATTCCAATATCCAAAAAATTCGATTCCACTTTAGAAAAATAAGAAATATCATCCTTTACCCATGTGTGAAATTTCATAATCAAATTCCTTTTGGAAGCCTTTGAGCTAAAACGTCGGTAAATCTCGGTTTTTACCGGATTTTTCTATCTTTAAGGAAGCCTATATAAGGAACCTTATCCCATGATCAAAGAAGAACCTCAAGAACCCTAGACTCTCAAAGAAGGCAGCCGTCTCTCTCTCTCCACGTTTTGAACTCCAGAGCCAGTCAAACACCGAAATCTCACCGAAATCAACACCAAAACACATTTTCAACTCCCACAACATCATCCATCATCAAACCCTCACCAAAACAGCACAAAACTGAAGAACATCAAGAACAACAAGGAGTCAGAAGCTCGGTTCGAAGTTCTTCCGGATCCGCCATCAACGAGGCCTCCGAAGAATCCCGACGTGAAGAAACACCACGAATCTGAAGGTAAGACATGTTGCAATTCTACTTTTCTAACTCTCCACGACCTTATTAACTCCTGTCAAATTTTGGGTTCAAACTAACCTTTTTACGCTTCTGTATTGCTAATTACTTTTGTTTCTGCCTTGTTACTTGTTCGTCAAGTTTCGTACATAATTCGACTCCAAACTGCAATCTTTCAATTACTAACGAATTGTACACCTTTCAGGCTACACGTGCATAAATTTTGAGCCGAAAACACCTTCGGGAACCACCATAAAACCCCTGTCCGTGGGTTGTCCGGGATCTCGGACCCATGGTCCGGGACCACGGACGGGTTGTCCGTGGCCTCGGACGCCCACGGACGGCGGCGGGATTTTAAAATTTTCAAAATTTAGGTTTTCTAAAATAATGTCCGGGCCCACGGACAGCTTGTCCGTGGCCCCGGACTTTTCAAACTTTTGTTTTTCCTCAAATTCGACTTTTCTGTATAATTAGGTTAACTGGGGTCCGTGGTCTCGGACATGGTGTCCGTGGCTACGG
>JAIOTZ010000850.1:0-43381 GCA_023374045.1 Limonium bicolor
ACCTTCTGGAATGGTCCGACCTAGGGCCGTGAGTCGGACATGGGTCGGACAGGCAAAATTTTTGTGTGCCAAAGTTTCTGACTTCGTCCGACCCAGAGGTTGGGTCGGACATGGGTCGGACATAGCTTGGGTAACAGAACTGAAACTTTCTGGAATGGTCCGACCAGAGGTGTA
Organism: Limonium bicolor; assembly: GCA_023374045.1. Classification (NCBI taxonomy): domain Eukaryota; kingdom Viridiplantae; phylum Streptophyta; class Magnoliopsida; order Caryophyllales; family Plumbaginaceae; genus Limonium; species Limonium bicolor. The sequence goes on from JAIOTZ010000850.1 coordinate 175, forward strand.
TGGGTCGGACAGAACAGTGCTGGGTCGGATGGATGAATTTCAGAGAACGAAAACTTACTGGAATGGTCCGACCCAGATGTTGGGTCGGATGGTGGGTCGGACGCCCAAACATAGACAAAAAAAATGTTTTTATAATATGACTGTAGTAATCATATGTATGTATGTATATATGCCTATACACGTGTAAGCATTATATGCAGTAATACACCATTAATGAAGTAATAATGGTAAGAAAGTAAGTGAATGAATAAGGAAACAAGTTTAAGAAGTAGTAAAGAAAAGAATGGTTTTGTAACCAAGCAAGAAGTAATGAAGTAGTAAGTAAATATTAAAAGTATCAATGAAGGAGTAAGTGTAGACACCAAAAATTCTCACCCCATAAAGCCAATTCCGTAATAATAACTAAAATAAGTGGGGTTGTTGTCTTTCTCTCTCAATATGTATTATGTGCTTGCCAAAATAAAGCCATCATTTTATCGCAAAATGTTCGAGCTCATTTTCAAACATTCGAGGAAAAACATGATTTTTTTAAAAAAAAAGAATTGCTAACAATAATCTGGTTTCAAACCGGCTCCTTTTATTTTATCCATTTTTTTCTGTATCTTGTTGTATTTTTTACCTTGTTTATTTCGTATGTTTTTATTCCATTTCGTTTTATTCGTTGTTTTTTTTTATAACATTAGCGTTTTTGGAATTCTGTTCAATTCAATCTTTAGCTTTTTCTTAATGTACACATTATTGCGTTAAGTTCAATAGATTGCTTAGATAGATAGTGTAACTTTTGAAGAAGTAGGGGATCTTGTGTTTGAGTCTTGTTAAAGCATACATCTGTTGTTTTTAACCTTGCTTGTATTCCCTTTTGCCTTCCTCCAAACCAAACGTGGCCCAGCGACTAGCCCACACCCAAAACCGAAGCCCACTTAAAAACCCAACCCATCTTATAAACCCTAGAATCCACCCTTTCTCCTGATAAGACCACAAGAAACCCTACAGTGGGGGGCCGGTTTTTTTTCTTTACGGTAGCCAACCTTCATCTTCTTCTTCCTTTGTAAAACCCAGCCGATCAACACTCAGTCTCCTTTTTTTCACCTTCTTCTCCTCGGCAAATCGACCACACTCAACAGCCATCTTCCTCTTTCACACATTTTCATTCTCCCAAAACCAATCGATGCCAGTTCCTTCTCCATAGCTAAAGGAAAACCACTCTTCACACCCAACTTCAGCCGCCTCTCACCACCTTCTTTTCTCCTCCCTCGAACTAGAAGACAAACACCAGGAAAACACTTTCATTCTTTCGACCGGAGTCGTCTTCAACCGTGTGATTTTCCTTCCTTTGTCGATTTCAATCTCCATGGCAACCAAAAAAAAAAAGCCCTGAACCAAAAGTATGCATCTGCCCTACCTACCCTATCCCCCTATTCCCTTCGGTCATCTCTTAAGCCTCGTAGATAGACTTTGAAAGCATTACACTATCTCTTCGTTACTCCCGTGTTGATTGATACTTGGAATGATGTTGTTTTGGTCCTCTGAAGGAATCATCCTCCATTGACAAGTGATTGTTTCGACCACAATACACCAGTTCTGACACTTGATTGTTCCTGGAACGACGGTTCGAATCGGTGTGATGTTTCAAAGACTGTGAGCGATAAACTGCACATTGATTTGGGTCAGTCTATCAATCTGGCTGCTACTATTTGTTGGGAAGAATAAACTGGACTTGCTTTTTTTAATTATCGTCTGAAAATCGGCATTTTGTTGTTTGGAGATTCTGGCTTATGAGGTTTCTGTTTATTTGGGATCGTTGTTACACTGCGTCGTATATTATGTCTCATACTTTACAATTCGATTTATACCTGAACACCCTCGAATGCTATTGATTTTTGGTTGCGCTGGAGAAACTATTAGTGGAATTTTGGTGAACTTAAACTGATCTGTCTGTTGTTTCAGATACGAATACGGTGTCCAAGGTTGATATACTTGATCCTTCGATTAAGTATTGGCACTTAGCTATGTCTGACCCTTTGCTTGTAATTTTTTACTGTATTTTATTTTGGACCCTCATCCCTCTCCGGCCTTTGGGAGTTGAGGTCCCATGTCGTGTTCCCGTGTTTGTTGATTGTCTGGTGACACTTGTCTACAAAGTATCACTATTTACCCTGGTTCCCGGATTACTACTGTCGGTATAGCCATGATGTTTACATATTCAATCTCATTCTGCTTCTTACGCTGTTTGTTCAACTCGATCTGCTACTTGCCTCCGATTTCATGCTTTGACTAAGGTATATATTGGACATTGATGGGTTTGCTTGACTTGGGTAAGTGCTTGCTGGACTTGCGACAGATTGTTCTTGCTGGACTTGTGGCTTTACTTTGATTGTGTAAATACCCTTGCGCTTTGGGCCTACCTCTATGGGTTTGGAAATTCTGTTGGTCAGCTACTCTTGATTACTATCTGATAAACTGCTTAAGAATCTGCCCCTTTTGCATTAGGGATGTTGATCTGCAAACCGTTTTACTTATGCATTGTTACTTCCCTTCCTTGGGTATTACGCTGGCTTGGAAGTCATATTGCTCACGGTATTTCTCGGTTTGGAAATTACATTTGCTGTTAGTACTAATCTTGCTCTTTGATATCAGATTGGAAATGATTCTAATTCTAGCACAACTTTGCTCCTTGCGCATTGCCATACTTGTTTAATCCACATCTGTAATATCCTCACTTCATGACTTTGACTGAGGTACCCACAAAATTGGTGAAGCTTGAGTTGGACATGCTTGGCTGAAATCAACTTTGGGCTTGGCAATTTGACCATACAGTTGCGCCTTGGGCTTGGTATTACTTCATGGGTTTGAAAAACCCTGTCGGTTTGCATTCTTATTGCAAGAAACTTTGCTAATTTCTTTTTATGCCCTGAATTTGGTTTAGAAATTGAATTGTCTCAGTTTTGAACTTGCCCCTTGCACATTGATTTGGTTTGGAAAACTGATTTGATACTAGCATGCTTCTTGTCCCACCGCGCTTAGATAAGAGCATGACTTGAGTGATAGTTGCCCAAATGTTATGATTGCTTAGATAATTCACTCATTGGCTGGATGGTCCTTATTATTTCTTCATCTTAGAGGGAAATGATATAAACCCTTCTTGGTATGATCCCACATGGCTCACAACTTCATCTCTTTGATACTACACTTCGGTTTGAGTCATAATCTAAGATGACGAATTAATTTGTGTAGCAACCCCAATGTTTGATTTATCTGACAATTCATAGCATTTGTTGGCAGTTTGAAACTCTTTTCTATGTTCTCGGTTGGGGTATGGGAGATTAGATTGCCCCCTTTCCTCCCATTGAGAGGGGCCGTATGATCCCATTGCACACATCCCAACCTTCCTTCGTTCTCTGACTAATGTATCTTGCCTCTCTCGGTTGTATTATTTGACATGTACATATTGCTTGAGGAACGGGAAACTGCTCGGGACTAAGGAGCTGGACTTTGGCTAGGACTACCGGGGCTCTCCTTTCAAACGCGAAAAACGGTTGGTGTACCTCTTCGGATCCCTATCAGCTCGAGTGAGGCGGCGTCGATGCGACCCCCCATAGCAGCTCTCTGTTTACAAATAAAACTGTGTTTATTTTTGTATTCATTTGTTTATTGTTCTTAATTATTTTGTAATCTTAGGATTCATTCATTCCCGTAAATATCACCATTTGGGTTTGACAATGAGTTGATTCGTGACTGTTGAGCACATTTCATAGTGGATTAACGTCATTTTTTATTACTATTCGAGTCACTGTTGGTCAGGTTTGAGGGTACAAGGCTCATAAGTTTATTCTTAGAATCGATTGTTTATGATGCCGTATTCACATTCGGGTTTAAACTCAAAAATCTTATTTGCTTGTTGTATATGCGGATCTACTCTCTGGTGGGCTCTGTTTCTTAATCATCAATTTACTTGTTGTCTTGTTCATTGCAATGCTCTGGGTTTAATGATTTGATTCGAGACGGTCAATTGAGGGCCCACGATCTCATTATGTCGTACTCGGTGTAGGCATTACTCATACCTTGGTTTCATGTTTTTACCGAGGTACATGCAAAACAGATGTTCGAGCACGACTTGCTTGGCTTGGAGTTTACCTTGGACCTTTTGCTAATGAACCATGTTGGTTTTGGGGCTTGCAAAGACGGGATTGTGAACATTCGACTACGGATTCGGCTGGGATTTCTTTGTCTTACATTTGATAAAGTAATAAACCGGGGGCAGGCCACCCCGTAGGTTGGTTTCCTATCACCTACACCTCTTCTTGATCATGACCAACATGTTTACATTTCTTGTATCATTGTTTGCTCCTTGTGTATAGATTCGATTTGAGAAACTGAGTCAAAGCATGATTCTAGTTTGATCTTCACTCGGGACCAACTCATTTAATTGCTAAATCTTGTTTCATTATGTTATCTCTAGTTGATTTATTCGCGGCATTATTATGATCCTCATTTGGGTCATTTTTAGAAAGCCCATAGGACAAACATTAGGATAGCGGGTGTCCCCCACACTTAGATCCTTGATGGTGGTGACACCCTACACACAACCCACATCTTTAAAGCCCAAAATCCTTGTAGCTTACAATCTCCAAGGCCCATTCCGGCCCAAATTTCTAAGGCCCACTTCGGCCAACCTTCCAAGGCCCAAATCGACCTACTTTTCACAGGCCCGATCAGGCCCATTCTCCAAGGCCCAATCCAAAGCCCATTTTGAGGCCCAATCCAAGGCCTAGTTCGAGGCCCAATCCAAAGCCCATTTCAAGGACCGTTTCAAGGCCCATTTCAAAGCCTATTTCAAGGCCCATTTCAAAGCCCATTTCAGGCCCAATCCAAGGCCCAGTTCGAGGCCCAATCCAAAGCCCATTTCAAGGACCGTTTCAAGGCCCATTTCAAAGCCTATTTCAAGGCCCATTTCAAAGCCCATTTCGAGGCCCAATCCAAGGCCCAGTTCGAGGCCCAATCCAAAGCCCATTTCAAGGACCGTTTCAAGGCCCATTTCAAAGCCTATTTCAAGGCCCATTTCAAAGCCCATTTCGAAGCCCAATCCAAGGCCCAGTTCGAGGTCCAATCCAAAGCCCATTTCAAGGACCGTTTCAAGGCCCATTTTAAAGCCTATTTCAAGGCCCATTTCAAAGCCCATTTCGAGGCCCAATCCAAGGCCCAGTTCGAGGTCCAATCCAAAGCCCATTTCAAGGACCGTTTCAAGGCCCATTTCAAAGCCTATTTGAAGGCCCATTTCAAGGCCCATTTCAAAGCCCATTTCGAGGCCCAATCCAAGGCCCAGTTCGAGGTCCAATCCAAAGCCCATTTCGAGGCCCAATCCAAGGCCCAGTTCGAGGCCCAATCCAAAGCCCATTTCAAGGACCGTTTCAAGGCCCATTTCAAAGCCTATTTCAAGGCCCGTTTCAAAGCCCATTTCGAGGCCCAATCCAAAGCCCATTTCAAGGACCGTTTCAAGGCCCATTTCAAAGCCTATTTCAAGGCCCATTTCAAAGCCCATTTCGAGGCCCAATCCAAGGCCCAATCCAAAGCCCATTTCAAGGACCATTTCGAGGCCCATTTCAAAGCCCATTTCAAAGCTCAATTCGAGACCCATTCCAAGGTCCCAATTCGGCCAAACTTCTAAGGCCCATTTCGGCCCATATCTTAAGGCCTAAGCCAGACCCATCAGTTCAAAGTTGACATCCAATCAATCCAAAAACCGATTCAGTCCCATCTCAAATTCAAACCCAAAATCAATTCAATTTAGCCCAAATTCAACCTGACTTGTAAATTCCAATTCGATTCAAAAACTTCATTCAATCATTCATTCATTCAAAAATTTAATTCAATTCAATTCTCATTCAATTAAATTCATTTCCAACTTCAATTTCAATTCAATTCCATTTTCGCCCACATTCGAATGTCTCACAGACCCGAGCGTCTCACAGACTTTGTTATTCTAATGATTCAAATATCTCACAGACCAGAGCATCTCATAGACCCGAGCGTCTCACAGATTCGAGCGTCTCATAGATTTCGACATCTTAAGATTTCAAACATCTCATAGACCCGAGCGTCTCACAGACTATAACATCTCACACATCAAACATCAAAACTCCAAAAACTTGAACTACGTAAGGTCTGATCTCAGCAGGGAGTTGAGTACGTAGGCAGCCCATCCAGGGTGCGACCCCATTCCAAACAAAAAACCCCTTTCCCCCTCTAAGGTGTTCTTCATACCTCTCGAAACTCTCAACCCTTCAACCAAACTAACTCCAAGACCAGCCTATTCTTCAAATCTTCTAAATCATCTAATCCTCAACCCACACTCAATCCTATCCTTTGGCTTTTAAATGAATCTCTCTAAAAAAGGTTTTGAAAGAAGATAATCCCGACAATTGGAGACCGAGATTTCCTCGGGCACCAATCCAAGGTTGTGGTCATTGCCGCTTCCAAGGGGTGTAACCCAGTGCGAACCCACAATAGAATCTCTGATCTGACCAGATAACTCCTATCCATAGGCAACAAATTCAGAGTCAACCAACGGTTCTTAGAACCCTCATTCCCTTCCTTCCTAGTATCTTAGGTCAAACTAGGTGGCGACTCTAGTCAATTCCGCCTTATAGAGGCATAAGTCCGCGTGGAGCCCATTGAGAGCGGGTATAGTGCTCACTAGCATTCCCCTTATGCTTTCTGGGAAAGACGGACGATGTAGTAGGTATTTGAGGGATGCCAGAATAACGGGTTTTCACCCTCCATAGAATGGCATTTCTAGGATCTAGGCTTCTCAGCTAGTCCATATTTACACAGACCCCCCTCATACCGAAAAATCACCCTCCACAGAATGGCGACTCTGCTGGGGAAAACTTGAGTAAGTTTTTCTCAAACTCAAGGAAGACTGAACTCCATTCAAAATTGTCGGGACTTCCCTACTTCTTTCAAAACCTTTAAGAGATTCTTTTCAAATCCTTTAGGATTATTCTACTCACACTTAGAGTGTGTAGCTGATGAGGACAGCTAGGATTTGTTAAATCCTCAACAAACATTGCAACAATTGGGTTAATCATTAGCTCACGATTAGAAAGAGACACTTAGGATTGAATGAAGCTAACTTCCCTTCAGGTTAATAACAACCAATTGGAATTACCCTTCAAGACAAAACAGTTAGTAAATAGGGTTGCTTGTTCTTCTATGGTTTATTTACCGCATTCATATTATTGTTGCTTGTTGCAGGGTGAGACGGTCATTGACCTACACCATTACCGCTTTTACATTTACAAGTTGTGAGTGCATGGGTAGCTTAGGACATGCATTCCTCTGTGTCACCCCTATTTCCACGAGTCACGGCATCCCAATCGGTCCACGATTGATTTCCCATGAGTCGAGTCACTCACTGAGTGGTTAAGCCCGCGAGGCGAGACGGTCACCGACCTACGCCCTGAAGACTCATGATCCAAAATTATCCTCCATATCCGAGTCCAAACCAGCATATAGTGAACCATGAGCCTTCAGTGTCCAGCTGCCTAATCCGGTGTCTAGGACGGGTTTTATGGGTAGTCACCCCCTTGTATGCCGCCTGTCTGACCACCCTTCTGCCTTACCCTGAAGATTGCATGGGCTCAGTTCTCCATTGTTCCTCTGCACCACGGGTGTCTCTAAAGCCCAATGTCACGCTACACGTCCATAGAGGATCCCGTATTTACCGGATACCCATACATGGCACAACGTAGTCAGTGAATAATTTGGACTTTAGACACACCTGACCGTGCAGATGACGAGAGACCCGTTCCCATGCAGTACTTCCCCAAGTTTCCCAAAAGTGAGTATGTTGTGGTAATCCCCGGCCGTGGCTCATGTGACTGTATCACTTCGGGTATCCTGACCTTTCGAACTTAAGCACTCCGGACTTTCTTGATGACGTGCCCCACAAGGCATAACAGAGATAAATCCCGAGAGATGAACAGTGAAGGAACGATGGTTCCCCCGGTGGTATGGAAACATTGATTGACCTAGAAGGTGATTATCCCAATCATTCACACTCAGCTCCACATAAAATCAGCCACGATTTTTATTTTGCACTTACATCTATGTGTGATCACGTTTCAAAAATTAGCAAAAACCAGAAAATGAATCTTGTCAAACACTCTAATGAAATATCTTCAAAGTTCTCCATCTCGAATGACTACAAAAATAATGATTTCAAAATTGCTATTTCCAAAGCAGTTTTCAAAGCCGATTTCAACCGAAGTCTTCCAGAAAACAAACTTTGTCAAACGGTTTGCAAAGATCATTTTTCAAAAATCTTCTGTTTTTCAAACCTACTTCTCACAAATGTTATTTCAAAAACAGATTTCAAAAACCTACTCTTTACAAACGAATTTTGAAACTACATTTTTCATGGATTTTATTTCAAAATAGTTTTCAAAAAACAGTTTTCAAATTTATTTTCACAAATGTATTTCAAAATAAATGATCTAGTCCCCATGTTGTGACCCACTATTTTTGAAGTTCAACCCATCTTCAAATGCAGCGGTCATTACTGTGGAGCGTACTACTCATTTCGTGTTTTCACAAAAGTGGTGGATTTCACAATGATTTTGGCTCGATCATTCACCTTTCCTTTCTCAAAAATCCCCCATTCCCCTCGTCAGAGCAAGTGGAGCAGCACGAAGATCGACTACGCGGATCGAGCTGAAGGCCAGAGGCGCACCAACCTGTGAAGCTAGCCGAGTGACATGAAGATTAGCAACACCTATTTGAGTTCGAACTATTGAAAATTAGAGGAACCCCAGACTCGTTTTGTTGAGTCATGGTATGCTTCACCACAAGCGCCCAAAGACGAGCAAGCTGCCAACCGGGAGCCCGAAGACGAGTGAGCAATCCACCAGAAGCATGAAGACGGACCGGAGGAGTTCAGAAGAAGTTTAACTCAAATTTCCCCTTTTAATGACTTTTTAGAATTGATGATGTATAGGTTTTCCCTATGATTCTTTTCTCTCTTGTCCATTTCTGAATAGATTACATGTATAGGTTTATACATTCCCTTTGAATTTATTTAGATCAATGTGTATAGGGTTCCCCACTCCCTATTTTATTTGCGAATGACCAAGCGTCAAAGTTTATATTGAGAAAATCCACTACTTTGGAAACACGCGTTTTTAAATTATTTTCCAAAACTTGGTTTCTTTTGGCATGCACATATAATAAAAAGAACGAATAAGGGACGACCCCTCACATCTATATATCATTCATCAACTTTGCTTTATGGGGTGAAAATTCACGGTATCTACAGGAGGCACCCCCTAAATAAACAGCATTAACGAACGCAATCGAGCACGAAATAAACCGCATGCATTGCATTCATTACAAAAAGTTTGCATTCTTGGTCAGTTCAAATTCGACAAACATACACAAATCCTATCCACCTCAGAAAAATTTCAACATCATGTGTGTCATTGTCACCACACCACACCCGTCTTTCATCCCAATATCTCGACCGCCAGAGCCCAATCTCAGAGGGATAGAAAAGAAAACCGACCGAACTCAAACCTCTCCCAATCAGAATCACCATGCATGTCTGTGACCAAAAGGGAAAAGAGTGTGTCATACCGTGGGGCCACCATGCGGGAGTGGTCACTCCCTAAAATTCCCAAGCCCCAAGAGCTAATCATCAGCCAAATACCATTTTGAAACAGCTTCTCTCACATCGTGCCCAACATTTAGACCATCTTCAGACCGACATTGACGGATTGAGCTTCATGGATCATCAACTGGAATCGACTCAAGCGAGACTAGGTGTAGCCTTACCACTCATGCATTGTATACACAAAGAAAAAAAAAAACAACAACAAAAAACATTTGGTCAAAATTCAAAGTCAACCATCTTCATTCATCGTTTTTCAGCATTTTATGCATCCTATATGTAGTAATTCCATATTACCACAATAAATCGCATGATAGATAATCGCATTGGCATACTCCCATATCGAAATGACATCTTTGGGAAAATCGTGGGAGATTGATTGAACATAGTGCATGAACCACTTAACTCTTGACCCATCAATGAATACAAGGGTCTAATTAAAATCAGCACCACAGACCAAGTGAGTAGTGTGCGAAGAGCAGTATTTTCCCTTGAATTCTGAATGAGGATATTGGACAATCCACCGAGCGATGAGGGCAGATAGAGTGAGTCCATAGAGGTAAAACCATGAGCGACTTGTGTATTCCTTCAGCACATGGAGAGGCACAATTCATAGCGAGATCAATGTCGATAAACAAGACACGAACTGTGATCCATGCAAAGATTCGAGAAGTAGTAAAAAACAATCATTGACTAATGAGAATGACGAGGCACTTAGGAATAAAAATCTCCACAAACCAAAAAGCTTTGACTGCCCTGTACATAATCCCTTAGTGAGCCCCGTTGAGCTTTTCACGATAAACCTTTTTCTGCGAACTCCACAACATGCCAACTCACATACACTATTTACTCACCCTTGCAATAGAGGACCTCGAAGGAGCCAGAGCCATGGTCTCTCCCCCACCATCCTCACAAAACAGCAAATGAAATGCTTGAAGAAATCAGTGAGTCAATGCAACTCCAAAGCCAAACACCAAAAAAGAACACCGAAAATGTTCAAGAAGATCGATGAATCAATGCAACTCCAAAGCTGAAAGCCAAAATACAAAGAAGAGAATGCTTGAGAAAGTTGATGAGCCAAATGCAATTTCAAAAAACAAAATGAGAAGAAAGTTCAAATCGAACACCAGAAGAGGCAAGAAGGAGAAATCCAAATTCGAAGGACCAATGATGTCCCGTAGAAATCAATAAAGGTTATCAAAACCAGTATAATCATTCCACCCATGGTGAAGGCGAAACATATCCTCTATTGCACAAAAGCTCCACAATTCCCAAATAAATCATCCAGTCCCATGTGACATACATCATACCCCTCAGCCCCGTTATAACCTAATAAAGACCTCTGACTCGTTAGTCGATGAGCGTTAACTGAAAGTACCGGATCTGAAACATGAATCATAAGCTTCGTACTCGTTATCAACATGTCCCGTCATACCAAAGGGACCATGAGCGAATGAGTGTGACCTTACCCCATAAGGTCTTCCGAGTGCGAGCGAATCTTTGATTCAAGCACCAAATCCTAAACAGCCTACCCCACTGCAGGTGAGGAATTTGTAAGGGTCGGAAAGTCCAGAACCTTGAAAAGAAGTTCTTAGGAAAATAATGCTCCGAGCAATGAGAGTATCATTACACCATTAGCACACACAGCTATACTCACGAGAGATTGACCCGTATCCCTCCATGAGAGGAAAGTGATTCACACATTCCAATTCAACAATAACTCAAGATCAGCCGAAAATGTCTTATATTCGCAAACCTCGTATTAATAGAGATAGGGCCATACCTTTTCTCTAAAATTGCATATGCATTTTGCATCGTATCCAGCGTTTAATACCTGCATGCATCATAGCTAGTTCATCATCAGCATCTGACCGGTAAGAACTTTGCCTAGTCTCGCCGAAAGTCAACTTCAGTTGTAGTTGTTGAAGCGTAACTTTTGATCAAAAGAAATCAGAAACTGCGGCCATCCGGAGCCATACAAAGATCTTCCTAGAGTTATCCACATACTCGAGTATCAACGACACCACTCCCAAAGCCAAGCTAGAGCCATGCAGGAGGCATCCTCACACTTTGAGACTATCCCTAGAGCCATGCGGGAGACATCCCCACACTTTGAGACTATCCCTAGAGCTACACGGAGCCATTCTCATACTTTGAAACCATCCTTGGAACTACACAGGGGCATCCTAATAGTCCGAGAACAATACGGGAGCCACCTCAAATCCACATCAGATCTATCTCATCACCAAGGTCTTGCCTACAGAATTTCGAACTACGTAAGGTCTGATCTCAATATGGAATTGAGTACGTAGGCAGCCCGCCCAGGGTGCGACCACCTCAAAGACGAAATCTCCCTTTCCCCCTCGTTCCAGCTAATGCATCGTCATGCTTAACCGACACAAAGTCATCCCGGAGCCATCCTGAAGATCCTGGAACCATGATGGGGACTACCCTAAAGCCATAAAACCGTGTTTAGCCATTCACCTACCCTTGTAAAACCATTCACCCACTACAAATTCCACAACAAACCCTTCAAATCACAGTCATTCCATTTCCGGAGCCATCAAAAACCTCATCAAACCACGATAAATCCATTGTTGGAGCCCCACACACACCCAGAAAATCTGAACCAAAGCAAAACCACCAATAATCTCAAAAATCTCAATCCAAATCGAAACCCACCAACCGCCCCGAGACCATTGGCCACCCCGGAGCCATCAACCCACCAATCGCATCAACCCACCAATCGCATCAACCCACCATTCGACTCCAAATCTGAACCAAAGCAAAACCACCAATAATCTCGAAAATCTCAATCCAAATGGAAACCCACCAACCACCCTGAGACCCTTGGTCACACTGGAGCCATCCACGCATGCTGGAGCCATCTTAGATCCTTGAAGCCATGCTGGAGCCATCCCAAAGCTTCGAAGCAACTCTGGAGCCATTCGCTCACACAAAAATCTACACCCACAAACAGGGAATCTCGATCCAACAAGTACATTTATCTAACCACCTCACATCACATATCATCTGCACATACCCACAAAACTCGTCACTATCTAAAGCAACCTTCATAACCCACTAGACAGCTATTGCGCTACTTGTGCGGTCGCCTTTTCATTTTACACCCTAGACAACTATTGCGCTACTTGTGCGGTCGCCTTTCATTTTACACCCACTAGACAGCTATTGCGCTACTTGTGCGGTCGCCTTTTCGTTTTACACCCACTAGACGGCTATTGCGCTACTTGTGCGGTCACCTTTTCGTTTTACACCCACTAGACAGCTATTGCGCTACTTGTGTGGTCACCTTTTCGTTTTACACCCACTAGACAGCTATTGCGCTACTTGTGCGGTCGCCTTTTCATCACCTTTTCGTTTTACACCCACTAGACAGCTATTGCGCTACTTGTGCGGTCGCCTTTTCGTTTTACACCACTAGACAGCTATTGCGCTACTTGTGCGGTCGCCTTTTCATTTTACACCCACTAGACAGCTATTGCGCTACTTGTGTGGTCACCTTTTCGTTTTACACCCACTAGACAGCTATTGCGCTACTTGTGCGGTCGCCTTTTCATTTTACACCCACTAGACAGCTATTGCGCTACTTGTGCGGTCACCTTTTCGTCTTACACCCACTAGACAGCTATTGCGCTACTGTTGCGTCGCCTTTTCATTTTACACCCACTAGACAGCTATTGCGCTACTTGTGCGGTCACCTTTTCGTTTTACACCCACTAGGCAGCTATTGCGCTACTAGTACGGTACTCGATCAAAGTATTATAGGCTCGTCATAAGCCCTATAGCTAGATGTCAAGAGGTCTAGTTGAGGCACTCCTAAGTACGAGGACTTTCACTCGCATTCTAGGCCCGTGATAAGCCCTAGGACTGGATGTCAAGAGGTCCAGTTGAGGCACTCCTAAGCCCTCGTGCACCCCAAACCAATCTATTGTTAGCATTCTAGGCCCGTCATAAGCCCTAGGACTGGATGTCAAGAGGTCCAATTGAGGCACTCCTAAGCCCTCGTGCACCCCAAACGAATCTATTGTTAGCATTCTAGGCTCATCATAAGTCCTAGGGCTGGATATCAAGAGGTCCAGTTGAGGCTCGTAATAAGTCCTCGTGCATTCAGCTATCATATCATTTCCCATCGCATTCATATGTTATCTTCCGCACGGCCACATCCCAATGCACCACAAAACCGTAGTGAGAATTTTTGGCGCCCACTCAACCTTGATCCAATTCTGCAAGGACTTGCAGAATTGAATCAAGGGGAGCCATCCGTAGACACCAAAAATTCTCACCCCATAAAGCCAATTCCGTAATAATAACTAAAATAAGTGGGGTTGTTGTCTTCTCTCTCAATATGTTTATGTGCTTGCCAAAATAAAGCCATCATTTTATCGCAAAATGTTCGAGCTCATTTTCAAACATTCGAGGAAAAACATGATTTTTTAAAAAAAAGAATTGCTAACAATAATCTGGTTTCAAACCGGCTCCTTTTATTTTATCCATTTTTCTGTATCTTGTTGTATTTTTTACCTTGTTTATTTCGTATGTTTTTATTCCATTTCGTTTTATTCGTTGTTTTTATTTTATAACATTAGCGTTTTTGGAATTCTGTTCAATTCAATCTTTAGCTTTTTCTTAATGTACACATTATTGCGTTAAGTTCAATAGATTGCTTAGATAGATAGTGTAACTTTTGAAGAAGTAGGGGATCTTGTGTTTGAGTCTTGTTAAAGCATACATCTGTTGTTTTTTAACCTTGCCTGTATTCCCTTTGCCTTCCTCCAAACCAAACGTGGCCCAACGACTAGCCCACACCCAAAACCGAAGCCCACTTAAAAACCCAACCCATCTTATAAACCCTAGAATCCACCCTTTCTCCTGATAAGACCACAAGAAACCCTACAGTGGGGGGCCGGTTTTTTTTCTTTACGGTAGCCAACCTACATCTTCTTCTTCCTTTGTAAACCCAGCCGATCAACACTCAGTCTCCTTTTTTTCACCTTCTTCTCCTCGGCAAATCGACCACACTCAACAGCCATCTTCCTCTTTCACACATTTTCATTCTCCCAAAACCAATCGATGCCAGTTCCTTCTCCATAGCTAAAGGGAAACCACTCTTCACACCAACTTCAGCCGCCTCTCACCACCTTCTTTTCTCCTCCCTCGAACTAGAAGACAAACACCAGGAAAACGCTTTCATTCTTTCGACCGGAGTCGTCTTCAACCGTGTGATTTTCCTTCCTTTGTCGATTTCAATCTCCATGGCAACCAAAAAAAAAGAAAAGCCCTGAACCAAAAGTCTGCATCTGCCCTACCTACCCTATCCCCCTATTCCCTTCGGTAATCTCTTAAGACTCGTAGATAGACTTTGAAAGCATTACACTATCTCTTCGTTACTCCCGTGTTGATTGATACTTGGAATGATGTTGTTTTGGTCCTCTGAAGGAATCGTCCTCCATTGACAAGTGATTGTTTCGACCACAATACACCAGTTCTGACACTTGATTGTTCCTGGAACGACGGTTCGAATCGGGGTGATGTTTCAAAGACTGTGAGCGATAAACTGCACATTGATTTGGGTCAGTCTATCAATCTGGCTGCTACTATTTGTTGGGAAGAATAAACTGGACTTGCTTTTTTTTAATTATCGTCTGAAAATCGGCATTTTGTTGTTTGGAGATTCGGGCTTATGAGGTTTCTGTTTATTTGGGATCGTTGTTACACTGCGCGTATATAATGTCTCATACTTTACAATTCGATTTATACCTGAACACCCTCGAACGCTATTGAGTTTTGGTTGCGCTGGAGAAACTATTAGTGGAATTTTGGTGAACTTAAACTGATCTGTCTGTTGTTTCAGATACGAATACGGTGTCCAAGGTTGATATACTTGATCCTTCGATTAAGTATTGGCACTTAGCTATGTCTGACCCTTTGCTTGTAATTTTTTACTGTATTTTATTTTGGACCCTCATCCCTCTCCGGCCTTTGGGAGTTGAGGTCCCATGTCGTGTTCCCGTGTTTGTTGATCGTCTGGTGACACTTGTCTACAAAGTATCACTATTTACCCTGGTTCCCGGATTACTACTGTCGGTATAGCCATGATGTTTACATATTCAATCTCATTCTGCTTCTTACGCTGTTTGTTCAACTCGATCTGCTACTTGCCTCCGATTTCATGCTTTGACTAAGGTATATATTGGACATTGATGGGTTTGCTTGACTTGGGTAAGTGCTTGCTGGACTTGCGACAGATTGTTCTTGCTGGACTTGTGGCTTTACTTTGATTGTGTAAATACCCTTGCGCTTTGGGCCTACCTCTATGGGTTTGGAAATTCTGTTGGTCAGCTACTCTTGATTACTATCTGATAAACTGCTTAAGAATCTGCCCCTTTTGCATTAGGGATGTTGATCTTGAAACCGTTTTACTTATGCACTGTTACTTCCCCTTGGGTATTACGCTAGCTTGGAAGTCATATTGCTCACGGTATTTCTCGGTTTGGAAATTACATTTGCTGTTAGTACTAATCTTGCTCTTTGATATCAGATTGGAAATGATTCTAATTCTAGCACAACTTTGCTCCTTGCGCATTGCCATACTTGTTTAATCCACATCTGTAATATCCTCACTTCATGACTTTGACTGAGGTACCCACAAATTGGTGAAGCTTGAGTTGGACATGCTTGGCTGCTGAAATCGACTTTGGGCTTGGCAATTTGACCATACAGTTGCGCCTTGGGCTTGGTATTACTTCATGGGTTAAAAAACCCTATCGGTTTGCATTTTATTGCAAGAAACTTTGCTAATTTCTTTTTATGCCCTGAATTTGGTTTGGAAATTGAATTGTCTCAGTTTTGAACTTGCCCCTTGCACATTGATTTGGTTTGGAAAACTGATTTGATACTAGCATGCTTCTTGTCCCACCGCGCTTAGATAAGAGCATGACTTGAGTGATAGTTGCCCAAATGTTATGATTGCTTAGATAATTCACTCATTGGCTGGATGGTCCTTATTATTTCTTCATCTTAGAGGGAAATGATATAAACCCTTCTAGGTATGATCCCACATGGCTCACAACTTCATCTCTTTGATACTACACTTCGGTTTGAGTCATAATCTAAGATGACGAATTAATTTGTGTAGCAACCCCAATGTTTGATTTATCTGACAATTCATAGCATTTGTTGGCAGTTTGAAACTCTTTTCTATGTTCTCGGTTGGGGTATGGGAGATGATTAGATTGCCCCCTTTCCTCCCATTGAGAGGGGCCGTATGATCCCATTGCACACATCCCAACCTTCCTTCGTTCTCTGACTAATGTATCTTGCCTCTCTCGGTTGTATTATTTGACATGTACATATTGCTTGAGGAACGGGAAACTGCTCGGGACTAAGGAGCTGGACTTTGGCTAGGACTACCGGGGCTCTCCTTTCAAACGCGAAAAACGGTTGGTGTACCTCTTCGGATCCCTATCAGCTCTGAGGTGGCGTCGATGCGACCCCCCATAGCAGCTCTCTGTTTACAAATAAAACCGTGTTTATTTTTGTATTCATTTGTTTATTGTTCTTATTATTTTGTAATCTTAGGATTCATTCATTCCCGTAAATATCACCATTTGGGTTTGACAATGAGTTGATTCGTGACTGTTGAGCACATTTCATAGTGGATTAACGTCATTTTTTATTACTATTCGAGTCACTGTTGGTCAGGTTTGAGGGTACAAGGCTCATAAGTTTATTCTTAGAATCGATTGTTTATCATACCGTATTCACATTCAGGTTTAAACTCAAAAATCTTATTTGCTTGTTGTATATGCGGATCTACTCTTGGTGGGCTCTGCTTCTTAATCATCAATTTACTTGTTGTCTTGTTCATTGCAATGCTCTGGGTTTAATGTTTGATTCGAGACGATCAATTGAGGGCCCACGATCTCATTATGTCGTACTCGGTGTAGGCATTACTCATACCTTGGTTTCATGTTTTTACCGAGGTACATGCAAAACAGATGTTCGAGCACGACTTGCTTGGCTTGGAGTTTACCTTGGACCTTTTGCTAATGAACCATGTTGGTTTTGGGGCTTGCAAAGACGGGATTGTGAACATTCGACTGCGGATTCGGCTGGGATTTCTTTGTCTTACATTTGATAAAGTAATAAACCGGGGGCAGGCCACCCCGTAGGTTGGTTCCTATCACTACACCTCTTCTTGATCATGACCAACATGTTTACATTTCTTGTATCATTGTTTGCTCCTTGTGTATAGATTCGATTTGAGAAACTGAGTCAAAGCATGATTCTAGTTTGATCTTCACTCGGGACCAACTCATTTAATTGCTAAATCTTGTTTCATTATGTTATCTCTAGTTGATTTATTCGCGGAATTATTATGATCCTCATTTGGGTCATTTTTAGAAAGCCCATAGGACAAACATTAGGATAGTGGGTGTCCCCCACACTTAGATCCTTGATGGTGGTGACACCCTACACACAACCCACATCTTTAAAGCCCAAAATCCTTGTAGCTTACAATCTCCAAGGCCCATTCCGGCCCAAATTTCTAAGGCCCACTTCGGCCAACCTTCCAAGGCCCAAATCGACCTACTTTTCACAGGCCCGATCCGGCCCATTCTCCAAGGCCCAATCCAAAGCCCATTTTGAGGCCCAATCCAAGGCCTAGTTCGAGGCCCAATCCAAGCCCATTTCAAGGACCGTTTCAAAGCCTATTTCAAGGCCCATTTCAAAGCCCATTTCGAGGCCCAATCCAAGGCCCAGTTCGAGGTCCAATCCAAAGCCCATTTCAAGGACCGTTTCAAGGCCCATTTCAAAGCCTATTTCAAGGCCCATTTCAAGGCCCATTTCAAAGCCCATTTCGAGGCCCAATCCAAGGCCCAGTTCGAGGTCCAATCCAAAGCCCATTTCGAGGCCCTCCAAGGCCCAGTTCGAGGCCCAATCCAAAGCCCATTTCAAGGACCGTTTCAAGGCCATTTCAAAGCCTATTCAGCCCATTTCAAAGCCCATTTCGAGGCCCAATCCAAGGCCCACTTCGAGGTCCAATCCAAAGCCCATTTCAAGGACCATTTCGAGGCCCATTTCAAAGCCCATTTCGAGGCCCAATCCAAGGCCCAGTTCGAGGTCCAATCCAAAGCCCATTTCAAGGACCGTTTCAAGGCCCATTTCAAACCTATTTCAAGGCCCATTTCAAGGCCCATTTTGAGGCCCAATCCAAGGCCCAATCCAAAGCCCATTTCAAGGACCATTTCGAGGCCCATTTCAAAGCCCATTTCAAAGCTCAATTCGAGACCCATTCCAAGGTCCCAATTCGGCCAAACTTCTAAGGCCCATTTCGGCCCATATCTTAAGGCCTAAGCCAGACCCATCAGTTCAAAGTTGACACCCAATCAATCCAAAAACCGATTCAGTCCCATCTCAAATTCAAACCCAAAATCAATTCAATTTAGCCCAAATTCAACCCGACTTGTAAATTCCAATTCGATTCAAAAAACTTCATTCAATCATTCATCATTCAAAAATTTAATTCAATTCAATCTCATTCAATTAAATTCATTTCCAACTTCAATTTCAATTCAATTCCATTTTCGCCCATATTCGAATGTCTCACAGACCCGAGCGTCTCACAGACTTTGTTATTCTAATGATTCAAATATCTCACAGACCAGAGCATCTCATAGACCCGAGCGTCTCACAGATCCGAGCGTCTCATAGATTTCGACATCTTAAGATTTCAAAGTCTCATACCCCCAGGCGTCTCACAGACTATAAACATCTCACACATCAACATCAAAACTCCAAAAACTTGAACTACGTAAGGTCTGATCTCAGCAGGAGTTGAGTTAGGCAGCCCATCCAGGGTGTGACCCCATTCCAAACAAAAACCCCTTTCCCCCTCTAAGGTGTTCTTCATACCTCTCAACCTCAACCCTTCAACCAAACTAACTCCAAGACCAGCCTATTCTTCAAATCTTCTAAATCATCTAATCCTCAACCCACACTCAATCCTATCCTTTGGCTTTTAAATGAATCTCTCTAAAAAAGGTTTTGAAAGAAGGTAATCCCGACAATTGGAGACCGAGATTTCCTCGGGCACCAATCCAAGGTTGTGGTCATTGCCGCTTCCAAGGGGTGTAACCCAGTGCGAACCCACAATAGAATCTCTGATCTGACCAAATAACTCCTATCCATAGGCAACAAATTCAGAGTCAACCAACGGTTTCTTAGAACCCTCTTTCCCTTCCTTCCTAGTATCTTAGGTCAAACTAGGTGGCGACTCTAGTCAATTCCGCCTTATAGAGGCATAAGTCCGCGTGGAGCCCATTGAGAGCGGGTATAATGCTCACTAGCATTCCCCTTATGCTTTCTGGGAAAGACGGACGATGTAGTAGGTATTTGAGGGATGCCAGAATAACGGGTTTTCACCCTCCACAGAATGGCATTTCTAGGATCTAGGCTTCTCAGCTAGTCCATATTTACACAGACCCCCCTCATACCGAAAAATCACCCTCCACACAGCCATGTTTCACTTTCAAGTTGAATAGCTTGAGGACGACACTCAACTTGCTTAACTTTGTAGGGTCACACCCGGGGTACAACGGTGTTTTGGATGAATCCAACAAATTTTCATGCTTGTCTGGCGTGTTAGAGTAATGTCGTTCCACATCTTCAAGCATAGTCTCAATGTCATCATCCCAGAAATCTGGCACAACGTTCGCTGTAACGTCTTCTGGATCACCAGCAACTGTATCATCGCCAAGTTCTGTTTCTGTGTTTGCCTGACCATTATCCCCTTCGTCAGGCTTAATAACATCGAACGCACTCTGACCATGCCATCGGATTATGTCTTGGAAATCTTTTGTAAAACCGCGGCGGATCAGATGTTCCTTAATTGTTTCAACGCCGCGATATCTCAGATTGTTTTGGCAGTCGATACACGGACAAAATATGTATCCCTTGTCTGTAGGTTTCAGATTGTTCGCCAACACCGTGCATAACTTATCAACTCCTTCTAAAAACTTGTCGTCCAAATTTCCGCTGTAAATCCACGAACGTTCCATCTCCTTCTAGCTATTTATATGAAGGCAGCCATTTCATACCGTCACCCGTGGCAGAGTCTTTACACTTTTGTATCTTATCAACCTAAATCCATCCATGAGTATTAAATCCCACCGGTGAACGTGTTTTTAATATGTAATTTATTGAAAATTTCGGCAGCATCTCCCTACAGTTCTTCAAATGCACGATATTATGATATTAATCAATAATATATGCATTCGAAGAACAATAAAGAGATACTGCTGAAATAATCAATAAAGTACATATTAAAAGCACATTCACACCCTAGGTGTGTGATTTAACAATCGTGGACAGTCCCGACAGGGACTGCCGAAGATATACCTCTATTAGGTATATCTTGGGCGGATAACTATGTTTGGTAGTTTGTCAAATATTATATGTATATATATAAATCTTACCTCTGGTAGACGATTAGCCGATGCTAAGACGGTTGAGGTCGGAAGCCTAAATAAAGTCGTAGTCCTGATGCATAAATGAAAAACGACAACATTAGAATTCATCAAAAAATCAAGGTTAAATGCTAGCTAAACCGCGGAAAAAAATCGACAGCATCTCCCCTATATTTCTAACGTCTCCAAATCAGTTTTATCAAAGTCAAATTCGCACGCACCATCTAGAACTGGTAACATACATAAACTTATCTTCACTGATGTATTTAGTTTACAGAAACAGAAAAACGACAACATCTTTCTGTTGCCTCTACTGAACAGATTCACACAGAACTCAAACAGAAATAGAAACTGAAAGAAAAGAAACAGACAGACAGAGACTGGTGTATGACTCCTCTCTGTTTGTTCACGTGTTTGAATTCTCAAACCTTTCTAAACTGTCGATCCTGTCAATTTGGTGTGTTATAAAGTTTCTAACTCAACTAAACCCAAGGCAACTTTGTTACAGATGCAGAATTAGTCAGAACCTGATCTGATACGAAACTGAAGCTGAAATCCAAACTGAAATCAAAACAGAAACTGAGTTGTGTTCTTGCTTTCTTCCCTGTCTGTTTTTTTTCCTTTCAACTGATTATACTTCTCCTAACTCCTTACCCAGTTACTTAAATATTCCATTAAGCTTTTAAATCCAGACCAAAACTCAAACAACTTGTTACAGTTCTGTTCCATTCATGAAACTGAGATATGCTACAGTTCTGTACCATTCATTTTTCAGGAATCGGTAATATACTTGAACTTACTTTCTTTCCTGTGGCAGTTTTAAGTAGTAGCATTTTTAAAACTACACTATTATGTATTAATTGTAATACTAAATGCTAAGAACAAATAAATACAGCAGTTTACAGATTGGTTTGCAAAGTTACCGTAACTAAGCACCGAAGTGGGCAAGTAGTGTAGAAATCAGCCCACGAACTAGGTCGCAATTAACTGTGAATCTGGGCACAAATATATGAACAAGGTTAGAACATTTGCCATTACACTCTCAGGATTCGATACAAACGAGGTTAGAACTTGCAATCGAAATGCATGTATATGAACAAAGTTAGAAAAAACGACAATCAATCGCGATCGCATACCCAATACGCGATAGAGACGTCGACGGTGAGACCAGTGGTAGATGGGTGGTGACCGGCGGCGATGGGAGTGACAAAGGTGGTGGGAGCGACGGCGGCGATGGCCGTTAGCAAGGTGACGGGAGAGAGGAGGCAATTTCAGTGAGGAAGATAGCGCGAAAGAGAAGAAGAGTTACTGTGAGTAGAGTGTGCAGAGTGTAGGCAAATGTTTAAATGGACTTTAGATTACGGTTTACATGTAAACCGTAAACTAAAGTCACACTTTACATGACGGTTCTCACAAAAACCGTAATCTAAAGTGTAACGAAATTAAAAAAAAAGCGCGATAATTATTTGGCATATGTTGGGTTTCAAACATAGGTAACACATTAATATAAAGTTTTTATTAATCTAAAATACACTGATAAAACGACGTCGTTAAATGTAATCTAAAGTGTAACGAAATTAAAAAAATAGCGCGATAATTATTTGCCATATGTTGGGTTTCAAACATAGGTAACACATTAATATAAAGTTTTTATTAATCTAAAATACACTGCTAAAACGATGTCGTTAACTGTAATTTAGATTACGCGCGGAGTCGAATAAATCAAATAATACGGGAAATTTTTTTCGTCAGGTCAAAACGACGTCGTTGGCGCGCCTTTTTTAGGAGGGACTTTAGATGACGGTTTTTAGTAAAACCGTAATCTAAAGTCCGTTGACCGTAAAGCGCGCGTCAACACGGGACTTTAGATTACGGTTTTACTAAAAACCGTCATCTAAAGTCCCTCCTAAAAAAGGCGCGCCAACCTCCGATCGATTATTGATTACGGGTTAATCAATCATCGTCGCTAATAAATTCCGGCCTTCCAATTAATCACAGTGTCTGTTTAAGCCGTGATTAAACCACCGTCATTAAAGCCTCGCGTTCCACTAGTGTTCACAAGTAAGCATAGTAACTCCGATTCGTGCATTTATCTTGTTTGGTGATCAATTAGCACACAACACACAAATCAGAGTAACCAAGGTAGCATACGGGGCATGAGGAATTCATACCGTTCACCGTCGTACTTGTATCCCAACGTTCCTCCGGTGTTCACAATTCAAATCCTATTAATACATACAATTGAATGATTAATCTAACTATCATTAACCAAACACGATTACTCTTTTGTTTCCTAACTCATACTTACTATACCTTTACAATTCTTATACTTACATATGGTTTACTTACTCTTTATTATTTTCAAAACTTGTTTATACTCTTAATGTCCTCTAGACATCCTTAATTAAGTCTTAATGATCTTATACTATCATTACCATTCACTTCCTTACCTTAATACCCATCTTATGCACTTATTTTTACAGTTTTTGGTTGGTCCGGGACCTTGTCCAGGTCTTAAGTCCCGGACCAACTCATGGTCTAAGTCTCGGCCTCTTTTAATGGCATGGTCCGGGACCTTGTACAAGGGTCAAGTCCCGGACCCAAAGGGTTGGAAAGTCTCGGCCTATTTTCACACCATGGTCCGGGTCCTCTTACAAGGGGTAAGTCCCGGACCTATACTTTGACAAACTCTCGGCCTATTTTACAGGGGTGGTCCGGGTCCTTGTATGGGACTTAAGTCCCGGACCACCACCTGCTGTAACTCTCGGCTAGTTTTAATACCCTGGTCCGGGTCCTTGTACAGAAGGTAGGTCCCGGACCCTGCTACGAATTTGACAGATTTTCCAGTTTTCTTTGTCTGTTACAACCCAAACTTTGCCTAATTAATTCCCCATTGTTCCTACACTTAATCCCACATATTTTAGCACCTAATTAGTCACCTAAACATGTTTAAATCCATTACCAATCCGTTACAACCTTTTATACTAATTCACTCTCCCATTTTCTTAAGTTCTCATTTCAGCACTTACAATATTTTTCTAAGTTGCATTTGCTACAGATTTTGACTCTCACCTTCTTCATCTTTAACTCCCTCTTATAATGTCATTTCTAAAGCTTACAATACACTAGTTATCCCTCCTAACCTACCAACTAAACAGCTCCAATAAAAACCTGTTACAAGCACATAGTTTCACCTAGTTTCTAGTTTTCTTAAGTGTTCTAATTCTAGGTAAATTTTGACATAACCTCCCCTAAAATCTTACATTCTCACCACATCATGTATTCACATTTTGTTACCCATTTCACCTGTTTGAAAACAGCAATAATATACAAGCTCTCATACACCAATATCAACTACTAAACACTCTTAAAAATTCCTGCACATAACCTCTCATTCCCAAATCTGTTTTGACAAGTTTTCAATGTCTTTTAAGGTTTCAAAACATTTGTATTCTCTTATACACTACTCCACCACTACACTACCATTTTACAATACCATTTTATACTTCCAAAATCTGTCACACAAACACATACAAAACTACACAAGGACAAGTATATTTTACCTTGTTATTTCACAAGCTTCTCCTTTCTTCCCCCTTCCTCTTTCCACCGGTTTTAGCAACTTCAACAATCTTACACTACAGCCCATATACATACACATTTCAATACTAAAAACTAACTCTTAACCATTCTTTGAAGCTTAAGGTATATTTTAGGGTTTAGAGATTTCATTACCTTGCAAGGATGTAGGTGATGCTTAGGATAGCTCAAGAACAATGTTTCCTCTCCTCCAACAAAGCCCAAAATCGGCTAGAGTACCAAAACAACCAACAAGGTTTTAGCTTAATTTCGTTTTGCCCTTAAAGGCTAGAAAAAGATGGAGTTTCAAGAAGATTTTTACCTTAAAAGAACAAGGAGAAGAAGGTGGTGCTAATGGTAGTCTTGAAGCTCCAAATGGGGCATACCCATAAAAACGAAAATGCTCCTTTCCGGATTTTGAAAAGAGGGAAGTGTTCTCCTTGAAGAGAGGAACACAATGGTATACTTTTTATAATTTTTGGAGAAGGTTTGATGGAGTAACAAGAGGAGAGAAGGTGGTATTTTGTGGGGGTTTGCTAATCCTCCATTGTTGTCGCTGGAGAGGAAGAAAGAAATAGAGAGTGAGGGGTGAGGTGCTGTTACGTGAGGAAGAAAAGAATAGAGATAGGAGAGAGAGTGGGGTAGTGAGGTAGATATGTTACTTTTTGCTTTTTAATGTTTTTGTCTTTTGTGAATAAAAATAGAGGGTGTGTGTGAGTGAGGCTGAAATTGGACAGCACACACAGCCATATGGGTTGTAAAAATTCCTTTTACATTATTGGACACATAAGTTTTGGTTATTTATGTTTCTACCCCACAACTTCCCGTTTTTGACAGTTCTTACTAATTTCTCGTTTTATTGATTTTATTGGTTCCAAAGCTTCACTAATATTTATTAATGACTATTTAGTTGACCAAAATTGTTACGAGTCTATTTGACCCGCTTAAAGTCACGTTTTCCTGGTTACCTCGAAAAACGCTTTAATGTTCGTTAGTGTTTTTAATCCATTTTAAGGATCCGTTTTCTTCGGGATTTGTTCCCTAATATTTATTTAGACTTAATTAAGCCTCTAAAATTATTTATTAGCCTAATTAATCACTGTTTCTAATTACGGGGTATTTCAACCGCGTTAAATTTCGGCCGAAAATTAAAATTCCCGCCTAGACTATATACCACGGTTGATCAAAAAACCGTGGTTTAATATAGTAAGATGTGCAATATAAATGACGGTTGCCTCGGAACCGTGGTATATAGGTACCTTATATACGACGGTTCTCCAAGAACCGTGGTATATTCACTCCGGCATGTACTATATACCACGGTTGCCCTGAAAACCGTGGTATATAACTAACCTATATACGACGGTTCTGGAAAAACCGTGGTATATGCGCTCTGGTATGCACCTTAAATGACGGTTGCTATTAAAACCGTGGTTTATAAACTTTAAACCACGGTTTTCCATTTAACCGTGGTTTAAACGCCGTCATTAAAAACATTTTTTCTACTAGTGTATCATCTAGTTGAGACAAGGAGGGTGGATGTTTTCCAACTACTTCACCTATAGATTTAAACCTTAAGCTAAGTGAAGACCATGAAAGTTGAGTCTTCTTATATGAACGATTATGTGGTAACTTGGTTTATGTTGGAGAACAAGTGTGAGTCCACATTGAAAAATTATAGCTAATAAGTGGTTCATATAACTTATGGACTACTCCACCTAATGTCAATTGGTTTTTAGGATGAAACCTCATGGGTTATTGGGTCTTATTAGTTTATATGGTTATTTTACATAAAATCTTCCATTGGACCTATTTCCTCCCCCCCCTACAATATTTCTAACATGGTATCAGAGCCCGGGTTCAGCCTTGGATACCCGAGTAAAAACAAACTGTCTCACGGAGAAGGGACCGAGCCAGTACTAAGTGGGATCCAAGCAACAGAGGTGAAAGAGTAATGTGTCACGGAGAAGGATCGGGCCAGTACCGTAGAATTGGAATGCCTCACGGAGAAGAGATTGAGCCAGTACCAAGTAGGGTTCAAGCAACGAAGGTGAGAGACTCACACTTGAGGGGGATGTTGGAGAACAAGTGTGAGTCCCACATTGAAAAATTATATAGCTTGTAAGTAGTTCATATAGCTCATGGGCTACTCCACCTAATACTAATTGATTTTTAGGATGAAACCTCATAGGTTATTGAGTTTTACTACTCTATATAGCTTTACATAATTTCCTCCATTAGGCCTATTTCTTCCCCACTATATTTCTAACCGTTTATGTCTCTTATATAATACTCTTTTGCAATGAGTGTCCTTAGGCACTTTACGCATGACCCTCGCACCTGACAGCGTACGGTCTCACCTATTTGGCAGTCCAGTCAGCAGTTGACTGGACTGTTTTGTTGACTGGGCTGCCTTTTTACCATATTAATTTTAATTAGTTGTAACTTTTAAAATATAAGTCCAAAATAAAAAAAATTATATCATTGTTCATCTAAATTCAAGCTCTTCAAAACAAGACCAGACATAGATATGTTTTGACAACTTTTAAATTTTATATTATTTACATATATATATCCATATATATCAGTGAGACTTATGATTCACAACATCATTTTAGTGTATCATAATATCACTTTTAATGAATCATAATATCAAAATTAATGAATCATATCTTCATTTTAGTGTATCATCGCAAATATATAAGAATAAAATTTTTTACACAATAATACAACCCAAAATAATATTTGGTATGTATAAAAAATACGTGATTCACCATATAAGATTTAAAATACACCATACAACAATAATAATACATTACAAAATAGTAATGATTTTTATCGGTTCTGAAGTTTGTTATCTAATTCACCACTTACTAGTTAATGAATCATAATATCAATTTTTATGAATCATAATATTAAAATTAGTGAATCATATCTTCATTTTAGTGAATCATCGTAAACATATAAAAATAAAAATTTCAAACAAAATACAATACAAAACAATATTTGGTATATATGAAAAATACATGATTCATCATATAAAGTTTAAAATACACCATACAACAATAATAATACACTACAAAACAATAATGATTTTTGATCGATTCCGAAGTTTGTAATCTAATTCAACACTTATTACTTAATGTCATGATATCAATTTTAATGAATCATAATACAAAATTAATGAATCATATTATCATTTTAGTGTATCATCGTGTACATATAAAAATATTTTTTTTGAAAGTAGTCAAAACATATCCATGACTGGTCTGGTTGTGAAGAGCTTAAATTTAGATGAACAATGATATATATATTTTTTATTTTGGACTTATATATTAAAAGTTACAACCATTTAAAGTTTATATAGTAAAAAGGCGGCCCAGTCAGTAAAACAATTCAGCAAACAGCTGACTGGACTGCCAAATCACTTGGACTGCACAGACTTGTGGGCGGCCGTTCATAGTAGAATTTGCGATGTAAAAAAGAGAGCCGAGAAAGAGAATCATGTCTCATAAAGGAAAGAAGATAACGTTCACTCATTCACCAATGCATATTATTGATCCTTAGTTGTTACTATGTTATCTATTGTAGACTATTCACTAGTAAAAATCAAATTTTAAGTTACAAAGGTTCTTGCAACGATTTAATATTGTTATCATAGTTGTTATTAGTGACAAGAATTTTGTTACCAAAGATATATAGTACTACAAAATTAAAAAAAAATTAGACTACAATAACAATATACTTATTACAAAATCATATCTTTAGTAATGATATAACTTTTAGTAACGAATAAATGTCGTTACAATAAATAAATTGATCTTTGGTTACGTCATCATGTGTAACGACATGTAACGACCTTTATATTACAATAAATTAAATTAATAACGATTTTGATTTTTGCTAATGATTTGTTGTTGTTAAAAAAATCTATATTCTAGTAGTGATTATATATTTTTAAAAGGTAAAATTGTAACACAAACAATTAAGAAACGAAGTGTACGTTGTTGCTCTTTTATTCAAGTATGAGTCAATTTTCCTTGATCACGACTTTATAAACTATTTATGTTCGAATGATTTAATCCAATCTATAGTTTAAGTGGGTAGGATCCACTAGTGGAAAAATGTAATAAATTACACCTAATATATTACGGTTAAATACAAACCGTAACTCAATTACAGCGCCAGAGGTAATTAATTATAATTTATTAGAAAAATTGTAATGTATAGGTGGGTCAGAGTTACTGGAGGGATTTTATTTATGGACTTTAAGTTACGATTATCATGTAAACCTAATTAAATGTGGAGCGCAACCTTTAAATTAAGGTTCTATATCATAAGACACCCGCACACACCCACAATAAAATGACGTCGTTTTAATGGTAAAATGATCTCCAATTTTAATTAAATAAATCAAAGTATGTGTTATTGTGTTATAGATGAGCTCAAAACATATATTTTGCAGGAAGATATTGCATAAGTATTAAATATAAGGTATTTTTATCAACATATTTATAAATTAAACTAACAATTGGTTAATACATTTTTGAAAATAAATGTTTATAGCACAATTTAAAAATATTCAAAGTAAATGAAAACATTGATCGATTTTGGAATAGTCGTAAGGAGCAAGAAATACATAAAGCAAATGACGTATAGTATGTTATATATATTATAAGAAACAACAAATATATTGAAAAAACAACAAAAATGAGCAGGATGAGACTCATGGTCGAATGGTCGAGGTTCATAAGTCATTTCTTATTAACATCAGTTTGAAACTCAACATAGACTATTATTTTTATGCGGAAATAACTGTGATTCTGTTATGAACCGTAATTTAAAGTGATCCATCATGTTTATTACGCAAAATTTTGCACTTTACTTCCACACCTTTCTTTTCCTTTCGACACTCACTCGCACTTCTCCTCTGCAAGTGAATCCACCTCCTAGTTCGACGCCACCACCGATTATGCTGCCCACCACTGACTTCACTGCCTACCTCCACACATTGTTGAGAAACCACCGCCTCAGCACCAAAAACTAACTCCGCCCTTCGCCCTTGCCCAACCACAGCTGCCTTTCACCTTTGCTTCTCTTCATTCACGCTAAATTGACGAACAATAACATGCTTGCTCTGTGCTTCACTTTATTCAATGTAATTTTGCTGTTAACTAGGAAACAATACATGGTCTGTGTTTCTTGTTGGAGATCAAGTGTGAGTCCCACATTGAAAAATTATGTAGCTAGCAAGTAGCTTATATAGCCTAGAGCTACTACACCTAATGCCAATTGGTTTTAGGATGAAACCTTATAGGTTATTGGGCCTTGCTAGTCCTTATAGGTATTTTATATAATTCCCTCCGTTGGGCCTATTCCTCCCCCCCACAATATATCTAACATGGTATCAGAGCGCGGGTTCTGCCTGGGGTAATGCACCATTGCCTCCAAACAGGGTGCTGGTGCTGCCTTGGGTAATGCACCACTGTCTAATGGATACCCAAGTGGGGTCCAAATAGGGTGCAATGTGGGAGGCTGCGGAGGTAAGAGACCAAACTCACACTTGAGGGAGAATGTTGAAGATCAAGTGTGAGTCCTACATTGAAAAATTATGTAGCTAGCAAGTAGCTTATATAGCCTAGAGCTACTCCACCTAATGCCAATTGGTTTTAGGATGGAACCTCATGGGTTATTGGGCCTTGCTAGTCCTTATGGGTATTTTATATAATTCCCTCCATTAGGCCTATTTCTCCCCCCACAATATTTCTAACACTTCTGTTCATTGACACTTGACAGTAATTTTGCTGCCTTATCTAAGAAACGCTACCGGTTGTAGTATTGATAAAGACAATAAGCTTGATTTTATTTATGCAAGTTTAGATTAAAATGGGAAGCAAGTGTGTGATGTTGTTAGCACTTGTGAAATCAATTTGTAATATTAAAATGGGCAGTGAGCTTGATCGGAAATGATATTTTTAGGTTTACAATTGTGGTGATTAAGTTGATTTATTGGGCTATGAATTGATAATGCTTCAAGGTGTTCTTGGTTACTAAAGATGATGCATTTTCTTTTTTTGAGTACAATGGATGTTGATGAGTACATTAATCGTCATTTGGCTTGATAATTCCCTCCGTTGGGCCTATTCCCCCCCCCCCACAATATTTCTAACACTTCTGTTCATTGACACTTGACAGTAATTTTGCTGCCTTGTCTAAGACACGCTACCGGTTGTAGTGTTATATTAAAATGGGCACTGAGCTTGATCGGGAATGATATTTTTTAGGTTTAGAATTGTGGTGATTGAAAACGAGTTATTCATCCTAGTCCAATTCGATCTTCCCTACTACTCTACGTTACCTGGTTTCGGTCACAAGTTTCGTAAGGGAGAAAGGGAGGGAGAGAAAGTCCTTTGCTAGAATCGAGCTTAAGTCTTATTGCCAATTATCGCGTGTCTTTATTTCATGGGGGTACACCCCTATTTATAGTGTTTTATATGTGTGAGTACAATTTTACCCTCCTTTAACAGCTTTGGCCGGTCACAGGCAATCGGCCGTACTACATTTTATCCTGCCCGAATCCTATTTCCATCCGGCTTGAGGTGGCCGGATGCCCTATGTGTTTCTACTTCCATCCGGCTGAGGGGGCCGGATGCATTTTTTGGCTTAGCACTGTTTCTTCCCTTCTCATCAGTCCCACAAGTTCTATCTTTTTGAATTTTGATGAAGAAAGTAGAACTTATGTGCTTTGTGTCTGAGGAAAAAATTTGCGGCTGCGGCCATCTCGGGGCTCTATGCCCTGCCTGTGTTACGTCCTTTCCTTATCCCAATCCCACAAGTTCTTTTTCTTCATATTTGGAGAGAAAGATTTTTTTTTAAAAAAGGCCATGTGCGGAGCTCGTGACTCGTGTTTATCCTGCTCCGCCTTTTCCAAATTTTCTCGCCTGTTTTCGATGTAGAATACGTAAGTTCGGCTAACGTCAGAATTGCCTTTTAGGAAGCGTGTAGCCTTCTTTCTTTCGCCTGCAAAAAAGTGATTTTTGTCTGTGCATATATATATTTTTATTCATTTGAGTGGGAAAAAGAAAGCTTCCCTTTAAAGCTTGAGTTTTTGAGCTTTCTTCTCTTTCTTCTTCCGTTTCGTTGCATCCGCTGTTTTCTCTTTGGTCTTTCTGCTATCGCGCTCTGCTCTTGCTTTCCTCGCCGTCGCCTCCCGATCTCGTGCTTAGTTTCTCAAATGTCTTCTTCCGGCGCAAAGAAGAGTAAGGCTGCTGAGAATTTTTCGCCAGCCACTGAAGCGATTCAAGGTTCTCGCTCCTCTAGCGGCTTTCGCCCTTCCTTCCTGAAATTTATGAAGCCTTTCTTGGCTGGCCGCGAGCCTTCTCCTTCTACTCTCGACTTTTCTTCTCTTTCCAGTTTTCTCAGTGGCATCGAAGTCCCACTTGGTACCAAAATTATCTTCCGTCCTCCGACTCCCATCCTAACG
Source organism: Limonium bicolor (assembly GCA_023374045.1). Classification (NCBI taxonomy): domain Eukaryota; kingdom Viridiplantae; phylum Streptophyta; class Magnoliopsida; order Caryophyllales; family Plumbaginaceae; genus Limonium; species Limonium bicolor. The sequence continues at coordinate 32,393 of JAIOTZ010000850.1, forward strand.
ATGATTTCAGCCTAGGGTACGTAGTTTACGCCGACTTCTTTCCTTCCGGCTTGACCATTCCCCCACATCCCTTCGTGTTGGGCTTTCTGCTCCGTCGCTGCTGTTCTTTTGCTCATTTACATCCAAAGGCCATCTCGTACCTTCATGCTTTCGTCGCTCTTTGTGAAGAAAACAAAATTCAGCCGAATGCACCTAGTTTACCCAATTTTTCACGGTTAGGGTTGACCCTGACAGTTTAACCATTATTGCGAGGGCCGGATATTCTCTCTTCGACTATAAGAAGGTACATGGGTGGAGCTCGCGGTGGTTCGTCATCGTTCCTCCATCCGGCCGCTACTAAGGCATCCCGTACTGCTCCGAGGTCAGTAGAGGTCAGTTGATCTGCTCTAGTACTCCTCTGGCCGAGTTACCCATCTCAAAAATTTTGAAGACTCAAAGCCGCGAGCCTTTGACTATCGAGGCGTTCTTCACCAAAGCACGCCTATCCTCCCTGAAGACCTACTATAGTAAGTGCTGATTATTAGTGCAAATTTTGCTTTCTCCGCCGGTTCCCTTATTGTTTTGGTGTGTTGTGCGCAGATTTCTTCAAGAAGGGAGATAAAATTGGTCCTTTCCATAGTTGGAATTTTGTCGTCTTCAAGAACGGGGACGAAAGGGTCGACTAATACGATTCAATAGACGCGGCTGTTGGTGCGGCTGAGCAGCTCTTGGGAGACACAACTCCTTCCAAGAAGCGTTCCAGGCAAGAAGCGGGAGATGACCAAGCACGGCAGTCAAAGAAAAGAAAAGCTTGGAATCCCCCGAACGCTCTAACGCCGGATTGCCAGGTACATGGCACGTGAGTCCAGAGTCTGGGCGTCGTGTCTTTCTTCATCTAACCCCCGGCTCAGGTCTAGACCTTGGTTCTCGCCCGGAGCGAGAGTCTGGTCATCCGACCCCAATTTGTGAACAGTTCCCTGATTTGTCGGGTTACTTTTCCTCAGATCCCGGTCAAAAAAATACTTTAGAAGCCACAGGGCTTCGCACGGATCCTCCGGTCGAACAAGGTTTTCGATAGATCCCTCTTTCTTCTATGTCTTCCTATCTCTTAAACAGTGCTCCCTCGTCCCTGGTTTTGTATGCGTTTTGTCGATTCTTTTGATTATGCGGCTGTGTCTGGTTTTTGTTACTGCGGCAGTCTCTGTTCCTGCCAAGCATAAGCTAAAGAAGAAAACCGTATCAAAACCAAAGGCTCTGCTGTCAGAAACATCAAGAGAGGATCGAACCTCCGGCCACCCCGAGGCTTCGGCCTCACTTTCTATGGATATTGCTGCGGCCAAGGATGCGGCGCGGGAGAAGACGATGGAGTACCGCCCGGTGCCCGAAAACCCTGAACTCCGGAGCAAGCAAAGGGAGGATATCATGGCTTCCTCTTCTTCTCCCCCTTCTCCCGCTCAGGAGTCCTTTACTGAACCTTCCCAAAAGGATGGTTCTACCATCGCGGGCACCCCCTCCCTTTAATCTCCTGCGAATCAGCCAAGTACTCAACTGTCTGGAAGGAGGCAATAAAGAGGTCTGGTCATCCGGACGGGATCTTTGCCCCTCCGGCAACCATACTGCAATCAAGGAAAGGCTGCGGATGGGAGATGGAGGAGCAGATGCCATTATGCGGCACTCCCTCCCAATTAAGGATGTTTTTGACTTCATGTGGGAGGGTATCTTTCGGGTTGGTGCACCGTTCCTGACTTTGAATAATTCTTCCGTATTTGCTTTGTTACTTTTTTTTTTTATTTTGGTGATCTGTGCTGCCGTTTTTAGGTGATGTCCATGGCCCAGAGCGCTGAGGTTCACTTCGGCAATCTTCAAAGCAGGCTCCGCTATGAGGAAAGCCGAGCCGACAATGCTCAAGAGGAATTAAAGTGGACTCGCTCCTCACATGATGCTTATATCGACCAGATTCAATACGAGATTGACCTTAAGGTGAAAGAAAGAATTGAGTCGTTAAATAAAGAGTTGCGGTCATCCCAGCAAGAATGTGTCCGCCAGCGCGATGAGTATGAATTACAAGTGAAGGGGAAGAGATTTTTACCCTAAAAAACCGGATTCTTCATGCTGATGACACCTTGATAGAGGTACGAAATTGTCTTACCCTTGGAAATGATGAGCTGACTCGGGCCTTTTCTGAGTTGGACGTTCTGCTGTATCAGGTGCGGTCTGCTCATCGGAAGAAGGTGGCCAACCTCCAATCTGATAAATCTTTTCTCTTCAACGAGAAAAATTCTTTCAAGCAAGAGGTCGAGGCACTCGAGCTGGAAAAAGCAGGCCCTTGCCCGAGAGAATAAAGCCCTGTGCGGAGAAGAAGAGGGAATCCTTATCAACAGAGAGCTCACCACGCTCGGCGGAGGAGGAAAAGGACGCACTGAGAGGACGTCAAGAACCTCTTTTGAACAGGCAGGGAGAGCAATCTCTACTTCAGAGTTGCTCCGTTTTAGAAGAGAGAAGAAGAAAGTTCTTGCTGCGAAGAAAGTGCCCTGTCCAGCGAGAAAGCTAGACTGAAGAACGGGTGAAAGATTTGGAGGAGAGTGCCATGTCTCGTCCTAAATTGAAAATGCCGAGTCCTAGAACAAAGGTAAGCCTCGGATTTGGCTTTTGTTACCTCATTTCTGTCCTCATTCTTTACCTTCCTGCGTTCCGGCTAGGCCCGAGCTCTGACAACTTGTTGAAGAACATCCGAATATTAACGATTGGGTGAAACAAAGTAATGAAGAGCTATGTTGGCCAACACTCAACGTGACAAGTATCGGGCTCAGGTTTGACTCTCGAGAGCCAAGTGGCCAAGCTCACGTCGTTCTCACGACAGTCCCAAGAGGGAGATACAGAAGCAAGGCACTATCAATGCCCATCTCAAGGAGTCCATCGCCTCTTAGTGCCGCCGGATAGCTAACATCGCCGCAAGTCGTCTCGGAGCACTTCTTGGAGAAAGGGGAGGTGTTGAATGAGAGCTATACAACGGGCTGGATTTCAAACGCAATTGCGCAGAAATCCAACTTTTTCGTGGAGCTCGAGAGATTCTGCCGCAGCCCTGGGAGACATGTTTTGGCCCAGGGTCAAGCCTCCTTTCTTCCGGCCGGAAGGAACATCCAAGCAATCTGTGGAGGGATGCAGCGTAATGCAGGGAGATCCAAGTCTCTTGAGAGTGTGGCTGACAGTGGAGACAAGTTAGCTGCAGAAAAATAGGATGGTTTCTTTTCTCTTTTTTTTAGGGGCTTTTCTTTTGAATTATGTCTTTTGTGATCGTCGAATCTTCTTGTAGTGACCATACTCTTGTAATTAATGTTACCCTATTTTGGGATGAATACAAGCTTACTTTATTACAGCCTTTGTACCTCCTTGGCGGAGCATGTGTCTCTTACTGTGCTTTTGTCCCTATTCTCTTTTAGCCAATTTGCATGTCACTGAGGCATTTCTTTTTTAAGTAGCACTCTTTGGGCGCGGTACCTCACTATATGTTTTTCCTTACATAAGTCTGGTTAGACGAGTCCTCATTTTCACGATACGAGGAGCTTGCGGCTTATTGACCGAATTTTTATGTATATTTTCTCTAAGGCTTTTAAGACCTGTGACTTTTTAGCCGGATCTTTTTTTAAGATAGACAAGATAGTCTGCGGTTTTTATCCAAATTTTAACTTCAAGGCATGGCAGCCTGCGGCTCTTCGGCCGGGGCTTACTTTCAAGGTATGATAGCCTGCGGCTCGTTGGCCGTGCTTACTTTCAAGGCATGATAGCCTGCGGCTCGTTGGCCGGTGCTTACTTTCAAGGCATGATAGCCTGTGGCTCGTTGGCCGGTGCTTACTTTCAAGGCATGATAGCCTGCGGCTCGTTGGCCGGTGCTTACTTTCAAGGCATGATAGCCTGCGGCTCGTTGGCCGGTGCTTACTTTCAAGGCATGATAGCCTGCTCGTTGGCCGGTGCTTACTTTCAAGGCATGATAGCCTGCGGCTCGTTGGCCGGTGCTTACTTTCAAGGCATGATAGCCTGCGGCTCGTTGGCCGGTGCTTACTTTCAAGGCATGATAGCCTGCGGCTGTTGGCTGGAGCTTACTTTCAAGGCATGATAGCCTGCGGCTCGTTGGCCGGTGCTTACTTTCAAGGCATGATAGCCTGCGGCTTGTTGGTCGGTGCTTACTTTCAAGGCATGATAGTCTGCGGCTCGTTGGCCGGTGCTTACTTTCAAGGCATGATAGCCTGCGGCTCATTGGCCGGTGCTTACTTTCAAGGCATGATAGCCTGCGGCTCATTGGCCGGTGCTTACTTTCAAGGCATGATAGCCTGCGGCTTGTTGGCCGGTGCTTACTTTCAAGGCATGATAGCCTGCGGCTCGTTGGCCGGTGCTTACTTTCAAGGCATGATAGCCTGCGGCTCGTTGGCCGGTGCTTTCTTTTACTCTTTTCAAAAAATAATACCTCTTTATTGAAGAATCATAGATTTTACACATAGAATTTTTTCAAACACTCCCCATGCCAAGAATGCGGCAATTTGTACCCTTCACCATTTTTCAGGCGGTATGAAGCTCGTCCCGTCTTTTGGTGTATAATGTACGGTCCTTCCCATTGGGGCTCTAGTTTCTTGGGCTGTTTAACTTCTTGGAGAACTAACTCTCCTGGAGCAAAACTCCGCTCTTTTATCCTCTGGTTGAAATATCGCTCTACTTTGGATTTATCTTTCGCCATCCTTACTGCGGCGGCCACCCTGGTTTCCTCGAGGAGGTCTAGATGGTCCTGTATTCCCTGATTGTTGACTTCTTCATCATACGATTCCCACCTTACTGATGGTACCACAATTTCCGCCGGAATGACAACCTCTAATCCATATGTTAGTCTGTAGGGTGTTTCTCCTGTCGGCCCCCTTTCTGTTGTCCTGTATGACCAGAGGACCTGGGGTAACAACTCTGCCCACTTTCCCTTTCTTTCATCGAGCTTTTTCTTTATTGCCTTTACTATCTGACCATTCACATTCTCCACTTGTCCATTTGCCTGGGGGTGGGCCACCGATGCGAACCTTAAGTCGATCTTCCATTCTTCACAGAATTCCCGAAAGCTTTCGCAATTGAATTGCGCTCTGTTATCAGTTATTATTGCCTTTGGTATGCCAAACCTGCATACCACATATTTCCAAATGAATTCTTGTGATTTTCTAGCTGTGATGGAGATAGTGGGCATTGCCTCGACCCATTTTGTGAAATAGTCGATGGCGACGTACATGAACTTGAACCTCCCAGGTGACGCTTCTGGGAATGGTCCCACAATATCTAATCCCCACATAGAAAATGGAATTGGTCAGAGGATAGATTTTCGTTCTACCGGAGGATTGTGTATTTTGTTTCCGTGTTCTTGGCATTTGAGACACTTTTGTATATATTCCTTGCAATGTTCCATCATTTTTGGCCAAAAGTATCCGAGCCTCAAGATTTTGTGCGTTGTGGTTCTTTGTCCTTGATGGTTTCCACAGGATCCATCATGCACCTCTTTTATTAGTTCTGCCCCTTCGGCCATGGTAACACATTTCAGCGCTGGCCTTGCGAAAGATCACTTATATAACTGGTTATTCTCAATGAAAAAGGATGCGGCCCGCCTTTTTATTATTCTGGCCTTCTTTTCTTCTTCCGGCAACTTTCCTTGGCGTATGTAATCTATGATTGGAGTCATCCAAGATTCTGTCTGACACTTGATTCCACAGCAAATACTTGAGCTTCATCTATGCTTGACGTAGTTTTAACTTCTAGCCATATTTCATTGGGTACCCTTTCGGCCATACTTGCCAATTTTGCCAAGGCATCAGCCTCGACGTTCTCCTTGCGAGGAAGATGTTTTAACTTACATATTTGGAAATTTGCTTTTAGCTCCTGGACTTTGAGCAAGTACCTCCATAGATTTTCCTCTTTGACTTCGTAAATGTTGTCATTTTGTCTTGCTATCAACATAGAGTCCGAGTATACTTCTAATTCTGCGAAAAGTAAAAACTTATAAGTTTTATTTTTAACCAAAATTTTATAGGAAGGAGGGAATGGAGAGGGTATCTTCCTATGGGACCTGTTAGCCCCAGGGCGGTAGCCACTTCCAAACCTTGGATAAGGGCTTCGTATTCAGCTTCATTGTTGGTAACGTCGAAGTCTAGCCGGAAGGCGTAATTTAAGCTTTGTCCATCCGGTGCTTACACTACTATCCCGGCCCCTGCCCCAGTTTTGCATCGGGCTCCGTCAACTAAGATAACGTATGGATTCTGGGGTTGTCTCTCTTCTTTTGCGAAGTTTGCTTCTGTTATGTAATCCGCCAGGGCTTGAGCTTTAATCGCTGTTCTGGGCAAGAAGTGAACTTCATATTGTGTCAGCTCTACTGTCCAGCTCACCATTCAGCCGGAAGCATTTAGGATGTTCGCTATTTGCTTGAGCGGCCAATTGGTTCTGACAAAGATCCGATGTGACTGAAAATAGGGCCGCAACTTTCTTGATGCTACCACCAATGCAAACAAGATTTTCTCTATGTTTGTGTACCGTCCCTCTGCCGGACTTAAAATTTTGCCAGTATAATAGACCGGTATTTCCCTTTTCTCTTCCATGACTAAGACAGCCGCTACTGCCCAATCTGTCGCAGACAAATAAAGGTAGAGGTCTTGGCCAGGGGCGGGTACACCTAACTTAGGCAGATCCCGGAGCATCTCCTTGATTTTTTGAATGCATCTATACATTCTTGTCCCCACTGAAATTTGCTATTCTTCCTTAGGATGTTAAAGAACGGGATTGATTTTTCTTGAAGCTTCGAACAAAATCTGCTTAATGCTGTGAGTCTCTCATTTAAGGCTTGGACATCTTTGATATTTTTGGGTGGAGAAAGGTTGAGAATTGATTGACTTTTCTCTGGGTCAACTTCGATACCCCTGTCCGACAATGAAGCCAAGGAACTTTCCTTTAGTCACACCGAATACACACTTCTCCGGATTCAGCTTGATTTGGTATTTGTCCAGAGTATCGAATGTTTCCTCCAAATCTTTCATGTGTTGCTCTTTCGATGGACTCTTTACGACCATATCGTCAACATAAGCCTCCACATTTCGAGCCAGTTGTTGACAAAACACCTTGTCAATCATTCGCTGAAAGGTAGCCCCTGCATTTTTCAGGCCAAAAGGCATTACTCTGTAACAGAATGTTCCGGCTGAAGTGATAAAGGATGTTTTTTCCGAATCCTCTTCCTTCATCTTAATCTAATTATAGCCGGAGAATGCATCTAGAAAACTTAACACAGAACTCTGAGCAGTTGAAACTACCAATCAATCTATTGATGGTAGGGGATAGAAATCTTTAGGACACGCCTTATTCAAGTCTGTGAAATCCACACATTCTCCACTTCCCATTCACTTCTTTACCATGACAACGTTAGCCAGCCATCGTGGGTATGTTACTTCCCTGATGAATCCGGCTTTGGGAGCTTTGGACCCGGTTCGTGCCACCAAATCTCTTTCTTGCCCTATTACCCTTTTCCTTTGCCTGATTGCCGGATGCTTTGGATCTACTCTGAGCTCATGCCGGATAACGCTTGGGTCTATTCCAGGCATTTCGTCCGTGCTCCAGGCGAATGTTGTCCTTCTTTTTTCCAGGAACCTCATTAAGTGAGTTTGCTCTCCACTGTCAAACGCAGTTCCTATTTTAAAAAACTTAGAAGGGTCAGATTTTAAATGTACCTCTCTGGGGGGGGTCCTGAGTTACTTGACATCCTTCCTTTTCTTGACTTGGCTCCGGGGAAAAAGGTAACTTCCCCTTGAATTCCTTTTGTGATCCTACAGTTTTGACCACCTCCTCGCTAGGAAGACTGTCCATGATGCGGACTTCACACATCCGGGCCATCTTTTGGCTTCCCCTTATCGTAACCAACTTCCCGCTTGTGGTTAAATACTTCAACTTCAAGTGATGAGTACTGCATATAGCTTTGAAAGCATTGATTCCTGGTCTTCCGAGATACATGTTATATCCAGAAAGACCTGGCACAATAAAAGCCATGAGTTTCTCCGTTCTCCTTTCATCCCCTTGACCCAGAGTCATTGTAAAATCTATACTACCGGAAGACGTGGTAGAGACTCCTCCTACAAATCCTCCTAGAACCGCCGAATATGGCTTGATCCGGTCCTCAGGCACTTCCAGCCTTTTAACCGCTTCGGCTGATATGACATTTGCTCCGGCTCCGCTGTCAATCAGGATTCCCTCCATCATTCGATCGTTTACCTGCGCACGAATGACAAGTGGATCATTGTGTGGGTATAGCACTCCATCTTCATCTTCGTCGGAGAAGAAAATTGGAGGGAAGCTTTCTCTTTTGGCGATCTTCCTTTCTGGGAGTTCCTGATGCACTTCATGAATGTGCCTTTTTCTTTCATTAGGGGTTAGTGGTCCTACCTCCGAAAAAAATCCTGTGTGTTTTCTTAGAGAAAGGTTTATTAGCCTTCTTTTGGGAGAGGGGGTTTGTTGTAAACAAAATGCAAAATGAAAATTCCATTCTTCTTATTTTTTAACGCAATGCTTGATAAAGTTTATGCCTACATATTCGATTTTTCGGAAGACAATCTATGACCAATCTCATTTTTAAGAAGTTTGTTGCTTTAGAGGAAAAGGGGGAAAAACTTTTACTTTCCTTCTCTACAGACCTGTTATCATACCAACCGATTTGCCGGGGTCAAGCCTGGGGTGGACTTCCTCCTCCTGCCGGCCTCGTGGTGCATTCTGGGCGCCGCCCTGCTGACCACCGTACTGCCTTTGAGTTCCGGCTTGTTGCTTTCCCTTCTTCTTGTTATCTTCAATGATTCGGAGCTCTTTGGCCAGGGTAGCACAATTTACAGTTCGGTGGCTGCGGTTTCATGATACTGGCAGAATGCTACTAGAATCTCCCCTTGCGGCGGTTTTCTTGGCTGGGGGGGGTACCCTTCTCTTACTGCGGCAGCGTATTTTCCTAGATCGATGTAGACAACGGTCCTTGCCCCCTGATGCTGCGGCCCTTGAGAGGAAGATCCGGCGGTTGATTTGTAATATGGTCTGTACCTCGACCCCCCTCCTCCGGCGCTTCCACCTTGTCCTCCTTTCTTCTCTGATGCGGCTGTATTTTTGAAGCTATCCGCTAGCTCTTTAGCCTTATTCTCTGCTATTTCAGATTTCAAAAAGTCATGGATCATTTCTGTCAATTCTCCATGAGTTTTTGGCGCTTTGGTTGCAATTTTACCAGCAAGCCGAGGCTGAGCTAAGCCATTACCAAAAGCCTTAATCAAGATTTTCTCATCGACATCATCAATTTCTGCGACCTTCTTATGGAAGCGCTCACTGTACTCCTTCACAGTTTCTCCCCTTCGCTGTTTAACATCCATCAATTCTATCGTCTCCTTCTTAACCCACTTGCTCGCGGCGAAATACTGTTGAAATTCTTCAGTCAACTGCTTGAAGCTGGTGATGGACTGGGGGCCTTGTGGAGATCCATCCCAATGCTCTCTTTGAAAGCGTTCCTGGGAACAAGTTGCAGAGAGCGAGGGAGCTGATCCCTTGAGTATTCATGGAAAACATGAATTTCTTGATATGTTGGGCGGGATCTCCTGTCCCATCATACTTCTCGATCACCGGAGCAACGAAGTGTGGCGGGAGCTTTGCTTTCCTTATCCTTTCCGAGAAGGGATACAGGCTCATGTCTATCTGATCGTCCTCTTCCATTTCTTCTTCGCTAACGATTGTATTGTGCTTCCGATCCTTACTTTCTTCGCCATTACTTCCCTTTGAATCCTTGTTTCTCAACTGCTCTATGGCCTCAGTCATTGATAAGCCTCAGACTTATAGTAACTATAATTATAAGAATAATAGTCGGAATATAGATTTAATAACCATTATTTATGTTATATTATATATAAATTGAGTTATGAAAGTTCAGACTTATCTTGGTATATTTTATATGTTTTGCTGCAAGGAAATAAGTCCCTGAATCAAAGTTCAAGATTATGCCGGATGAAGCGCCGAACTACGACTCACGGCAATCAGAGAAATGAAGTGCCGGGTATCTGGCCGGGTACTTCCTATCCGGCATATACCTGTTTTCCGACTAATAACGGTTGCACTAACCGTTAGAGCATTTAATGCCGGAGCTAGTGCCGGGTATTCCTATCCGGCACATCCAAGAATCACGTCTCCTCATCAACAGACAGCAGTTATTTTCCACGTGAAAAATATATCTGCCGGGCATGGTGCCGGGTAAAATCTATCCGGCACAAGCAACGTTTCGCCAGAGCAGTTATGACCGTTAAACAGTTACCCGCGTTTTACACGTGGTGCCGGATCGACGCGACCCGGCATGGAATCCGGCACGTGGGAAAATGTTGCCTATAAAAAGAGGCGAGAGTCTTCATTATTGGGACATTCCATATACAACAAAAACACACCATTCATACTAAAAGTTTCGCCATCCATTCCAATTGTGGTGTCATCTTCTACCAAGGAGTTATACTTGATCCACCATCTTCGAGAAGACAAAAATCATCGGGTTAAGGCTATGATTCTTCCTTTCCTTTTGTAATTCTCTTCTGGTTGTATGGAGTGTTGGGTAGAACTCTTTGTATCTTAGTTAGAGATGTAATCCTCTTGTAAAACTATGATCATTCAATATATTTCTACAAGTTTTTCTAAGAATTTGATCTTCATCTATGATAGAATAAGAAAGATACTTGTTCTTCCCCTTCTAAGTTCTGCTTAAGGTTCAAAAGACAAAAGTGGATTTGGTTAAAGATTCTTAGTAATCTTCCACCGTTGTTAAATGCATAAGTGTAGATGACAAACATCAAAGAATTGAATTTCCTTATCTATTTTCATTATCTCAGTCGAATACCGACGAGAGATTGTTGGTTTCGGAATTGGGTAATGAGTCTTTGTTTTCGGAGTTTGAAACTGGGATAAAAAGTCACATTTTGATCTTGCCGGATCTCGTGCCGGGTTGGA